>JAWPHD010002189.1:0-270128 GCA_037043455.1 Cyrtodaria siliqua
TGACGCATAGGATCAAAGTCTACACATTCCAGCAATATGTGTTTCACCGTTAACGGTGCAAAGCAGGGTATACATTCTGGTAATTGCTCACCTTGTAATAAATATGAATGAGTATAACGTGTATGCCCTATTCTGCACCGGGCGACAAAGAATGAAGGTAGTTACATAATAATTACACTACTGAAACATCTATCAATACTTTAGTATAATATACGTCTTTTCGTGCAGAGTTTCAACAACTCATTATCGTTACAATTGTTTATGCTTTAAAAAAAATAGTACACTGTTTTGTGAAGTGAAGGTATTTATGCATTTTTTGTAAACAGTCCAACATGTATTAAGAGACCATTAAAGGGGAAGAACAAGAAATGTCGCTGTAAGTGACAAATACCCCCGAAGTGGTTTTGACCTTTGACCTCTAAGTGTGACCTTGACCTTGGTGCCACGGACCTGGATTTTGCACGCGACATGTCGTCTTGTTGTTGTGAGCACTTGTGCCAAGTTATTTAAAAATCCATCCGTGAAAGTCAGAGTTAATAACCGGACACGAAAGCACTTCATTTTTACCTTTGACCTCTAAATTTGACCTTGACCTTGGAGCCACAGACCTGGATTTTGCGTGTGACACGTCGTCTTGTTGTGGTGAGCATTTGTGCCAAGTTATTTGAAGATCAGTACATGAATGTCAGAGTTATTAAGCGGACACGAAAGCACTTCTTTTTGACCTTTGACCTCTAAGTGTGACCTTGACCTTGGAGCCACTGACCTGGAATTTGCACGCGACACGTCGTCTTGAGCACTTATGCTAAGTTATTTGAAAATCCGTCCAGGAATGTCAGAGTTATTGACCAGACACGATTGGACGGACGGACCGACCGACGGACGGTGCGACTACTATATGTCGCCCTTTGGTGGCAAAAAAATTATTATCTTAACACGCGTGGTCCGGTAAGGTGCATTTTAGATCAGAACAATACAGTTGGGAACTTAAACGCTGGTATCTTGCAGCAGGAAGTCTCTTAACAGAGGTGATCGCTTGAGCTTTAATTGAATTGTATTTTACGGCACACCAACACAGAAAAGGTTATATGGTGCCAAACAGGGATGAACATGCCAGGCCTCTTGAGCAGGTTTGACTGTACGTCTGATTTGCATAGCAAGATACAGAAGGTTTTCATAAATCATACCAAATAGTGGTACCTACCCATGCCCTTGGCTGTGATTCCACTCCTGTCCTTGGGGTTGATCACCCAGTAGTAATATTTCAGCGTATGCATCGTCTGTAGTACCGCGCTCACTCGACGTATGTTGTTGTAAATCTGGGCATCGTTGATAAAATCTGTTGCTAGGTAACAGTACAGTTTTGTCTGGACCTGGTTAGAAGATGGTTATAAAAGTTAAATCCTTGAAGAAGCTGTTTCCCAAAAATTCTTCGAAACAAAAGTTGGTGGGTTCAATTAAAATAAAATAAACACACATTTGTTTTGCCCTAGGGTTTGCAGAGTAATTCAGACAACATATCACTGTGCTGAGTAAGGCATAGGAGTGCAATGAGATATTTATCTAGTGTAATAAATATGCAAATGAAGGCAGATTCATCTATCGGTCTTTTCCGTCCAGCTCGGTTAGCATCGAAATTGCCTTGTTGATTTCGATAACCGTTTAAAACACCAGATTACGAACATAAACACAGTAGATCCGTCATTTGGTGTCGACCCACACAAAGGACGTAATCATATGACAACGTTATATACAGGCAGCTACAATAATAAATCTTCCTTATGAAGCTTTGTGGGAGTTATGTGATAAACAGAATCTCACATTCGTGCCGATTAAATATTAAATTTATAAAACCTGTTGAATAAAATTGATATGATGCTTGGCACAGCCTCATGTCTTATAATTTCATCCAACTTGTGTAATAAATTCAATATTAAACAGACTCTCATGTAGGATCATTTATTTATTCTATGAACGTGCATATTTAGCATTTAATACTCAGATGCTAAAGGCAATCTGCCGGTGTCTCACAGTGAGACACCAATTCGTACAACAAACTATTCAAGGTATCTCAGTACACTGAATTGAATTGGGTTTTAAGGCGCACCAACACATGAAAGGTTATGTGGCACCTAACAGGCATGAACATGCCAGGCTCATCCTCCATGTACATCGAGATGAAATATGGAAAATCCGCCTAGAAACTTCTCACCCTGAACTGCAGAGTTGCTGCAAAATCTATCGTAGAAACTCCATTTACGCTGGAGCCATGTTTATTGTTTTTCTGCCACTGCTCTTTTGATGTGAGCGAGATGGCACCTGAAACAATGCAGGGATCATGATGAAGACCTTTAATGAACATGAACAAAAAATGATAAAATGAACATGAATTTGGGGGCATTCTACCCCTCTGCCTACCCCTCCAAAGGGATCTGCAGTGGCCCTATTCTTTGCCCCGTGACCAAACAGGGCCCCTGGGAACCACACGAGCCTCAGTACACTGAACTGATAGATGTTACATTACATAGGTGGTGATGATATGTATATGCCATATAGTCACTGTTTTTCAATATTGTATGTTAACCGTGCACGTGGTGAATAATACTAGTAACGTGTCTTGATAGATATCAATAATGAAAAACAAATCACGAAATATGTCAACGGCATGTACAGGTTTGAAAATACTGACATTTAAAATATGCAACATTTCTTTATCGGTTCGGTATACATTCTCTCTAATCATTTGATATTTAAAGCAACATGATATTACACATGCCTCGTTATTAAGGCACACCAACACAAGAAAGGTTATATGGCACCTAACAGGAATGACCATGCCAGGCTCATCCTCCATTTACATCAAGATAAAATATGGAGAATGAGATGAACGATCTAATTACGATGCCAGTGGCGGGGTTAAACACAGTGATATCCTTACCTCCATATCAGCATGTATCCAGAGGGCGGGGTTGAAGAGAATGTGATCAAAGAGGTGTTTCAGAAGAGTGCCACCTGTAGGGAGCTTCACCAGGAAGTTGGTCAGTTTGAGGAACACCTCTAAAACTGCAGGTGTGATATGGTCCCGTGATGACTGAAAATAGTGCATAAATTTATGATATAATATCTCCAACACTGCAGGTGTGATATGGTCCCACAATGACTGAAAAAAGTGCATAAACTTATAACACCTCTAGCACTGCAGGTGTGATATGGTCCTGACATTACTGAAAATAGTCATTAGTGCATAACCTTACAACACCTCTAACACTGCAGGTGTGATATGGTCCTGACATTACCGAAAATAGTCATTAGTGCATAACCTTACAACACCTCTAACACTGCAGGTGTGATATGGTCCTGACATTACTGAAAATAGTCATTAGTGCATAACCTTACAACACCTCTAACACTGCAGGTGTGATATGGTCCTGACATTACTGAAAATAGTCATTAGTGCATAACCTTACAACACCTCTAACACTGCAGGTGTGATATGGTCCTTATAACACTTCAATACTTTAGCTCTTGTTCTTTTTTTTAAGATTTTTTCACATAGTAGCCCAGGTTTTTTCGGTGCTGTAGACACATTCCTAAAGATTAACATTGTGATGTTTTAATAGTTAAAACCAGGTATCCTAAGTTATTAATCATTTAAATAGATCAGTTTCTTTTTAGAACTGTGTTAAATGATTTTGTTGTAATTTGTCATTAGCAGAAGTTCATAAAGTGATTTATAGATTATTTCCAGACTACTATGATTAAAAATACTTGGCTGCCTGGCGAGCATGCAGTCATCTTGGCTGCCTGGCGAGCATGCAGTCATTTTCAGAAAGTCAGTACAGAGGTAAGTGTTAGCCCCCGGGGCGCTGGCATGTGATTTGAGACCCTGGGCCCTGTTTTATTAAACATCTTACGATGTCTCAAATTTTAAAATCGTTCACTTTATTTTACCTAAGCATCCAATGTAGACAATTATGTGTGCACGTAGTGCAGAAATATCACATGTATAAGAAAATGAAATGAAATCCCGTTTATTTGAAAAATATAATTAATAATGAAGCATTTAAGAAATTGATTTACGATCAAAATGGTCGTAAGTTGTTTCATAAAAAGGGCCCCTGATCTACTGAAACAGTGTCAATATAACTAGATATCTCTTTTAGTGATATGCAGAGACCATTCAAGATCAAGTTATATTCATCCCAACCACCATTATTATACCAACAATGAGGAGAGTATCAACAATCTGCCTACCTTTTCTAGCAGATGTCCGATTACAAGGAACCCTTTATTTTGGATCATCTGTTGTTGAATGGTGGAGGAACTCTCTATCAGGTTGTACAGCAGACCTAGTAGGTTGGCACTGAAATTAAGCAATTATATCAGGTTGTACATGGACCTAGTAGGTTGGCACAGAAATTAACATTATATCAGGTTGTACATGGACCTAGTAGGTTGGCACTGAAATTAAGCAATTATATCAGGTTGTACATGGACCTAGTAGGTTGGCACTGAAATTAAGCAATTATATCAGGTTGTACATGGACCTAGTAGGTTGGCACTGAAATTAAGCAATTATATCAGGTTGTACAGCAGACCTAGTAGGTTGGCACTGAAATAAAGCAATTATATCAGGTTGTACAGCAGACCTATTAGGTTGGCACTGAAATAAAGCAATTATATCAGGTTGTACAGCAGACCTTGTAGGTTGGCACTGAAATAAAGCAATTATATCAGGTTGTACAGCAGACCTAGTAGGTTGGCACTGAAATTAAGCAATTATATCAAGTTGTACAGCAGACCTAGTAGGTTGGCACTGAAATAAAGCAATTTTATCAGGTTGTACAGCAGACCTAGTAGGTTGGCACTGAAATAAAGCAATTATATCAGGTTGTACAGCAGACCTAGTAGGTTGGCACTGAAATTAAGCAATTATATCAGGTTGTACAGCAGACCTAGTAGGTTGGCACTGAAATAAAGCAATTATATCAGGTTGTACAGCAGACCTAGTAGGTTGGCACTGAAATAAAGCAATTATATCAGGTTGTACAGCAGACCTTGTAGGTTGGCACTGAAATAAAGCAATTATATCAGGTTGTACAGCAGACCTAGTAGGTTGGCACTGAAATTAAGCAATTATATCAGGTTGTACAGCAGACCTAGTAGGTTGGCACTGAAATAAAGCAATTATATCAGGTTGTACAGCAGACCTAGTAGGTTGGCACTGAAATTAAGCAATAATGTACTTTATAGCTTTACTCCAAACATTTTACTTTGGCAGGTAAAGACATTCCCTTAAATCTCATTTTCAGTAATTATGACCAATAAAACTAGTTTTAACCAGGTTTCACAACTCCCTCTGGGGTAGGCTTATCATAGAGCATTAGTTGTTTCCCTTATAACACAGCCGTATTCTGTTCAGTGCATCAATATACAGTCAAACCTGGTCGTATGACCACCTTTGACAAAATTTGCCATTAATTTATACTGCAATCTTATATGCTTAATGGCAAGGACCGTATAATTTCATATAAAAAAAACATCACTAAGCAACCACCATTTCTTTTTTCTTCAGAAAACCAAAATCTGGAGAAAAAAAAGGTTTGAAGCACATGTTTTAGGAATGAATGCTTGTATCACAAGGAAATATTTGAAGCACATGTTTTAGCAATAACTATTTGTATCATAAGGAAATGTTTGAAGCAATGTTTTAGGAATGACTGCTTGTATCACAAGGAAATATTTGAAGCAATGTTTTAGCAATGACTGATTGTATCATAAGCAAATATTTGAAGCAATGTTTAGGAATGACTGCTTGTATCACAAGGAAATATTTGAAGCAATGTTTAGGAATGACTGCTTGTATCACAAGGAAATATGTGAAGCAATGTTTAGGAATGAATGCTTGTATCACAAGGGAATATTTGAAGCACATGTTTTAGCAATGACTGATTGTATCATAAGCAAATATTTGAAGCAATGTTTAGGAATGACTGCTTATATCACAAGGAAATATTTGAAGCAATGTTTTAGCAATGACTGATTGTATCATAAGCAAATATTTGAAGCAATGTTTAGGAATGACTGCTTGTATCACAAGGAAATATGTGAAGCAATGTTTAGGAATGAATGCTTGTATCACAAGGGAATATTTGAAGCACATGTTTTAGCAATGACTGATTGTATCATAAGCAAATATTTGAAGCAATGTTTAGGAATGACTGCTTGTATCACAAGGAAATATTTGAAGCAATGTTTTAGCAATGACAGATTGTATCATAAGCAACTATTTGAAGCAATGTTTAGGAATGACTGCTTGTATCACAAGGAAATATTTGAAGCAATGTTTTAGGAATGACTGATTGTATCATAAGGAAATATTTGAAGCAATGTTTAGGAATGACTGCTTGTATCACAAGGAAATATTTGAAGCAATGTTTTAGGAATGACTGATTGTATCATAAGGAAATATTTGAAGCAATGTTTAGGAATGACTGCTTGTATCACAAGGAAATATTTGAAGCACGTTTTAGGAATGACTGTTTGCATCACAAGGAAATATTTGAAGCAATGTTTAGGAATGACTGCTTGTATCATATGGAAATATTTGAAGCAATGTTCAGGAATGACTGCTTGTATCATATGGAAATATTTGAAGCACATGTTTTAGGAATGACTGCTTGTATCATATGGAAATAATGCCTTTACCAAATTTGACCGGGTATAGTTTGCATTACCAAATATTGGTGGGAAAATTTGCATACTGAAAATGGATGAGGAAAAATTCCTTACTAAATACTGCTTTACCAAATATGGGTGGGGAAATATTATTTTACCAAATGTGGGTGGGGAAATTATGTATCACAAACTTACAAAATAATATCTCCTTCCTTGTGGTCACTGAAATACAATCAACATAAAAGTTTCCCTGAATTCAAAGGAGTTATAGCTCAGCATCACATGAGGTTATTATGAGCCTGTCAAGGACGAAATCAAGTGTGTGTGAGAGGGTAGAGTGGGATTAAGGCTCAAGATCCCATCTTTGTTATCAGATACATGTATGGCTCAAACTCTAAACCTACTGTTTGAAAGTGCACAAGTTGATACCAATACCAAGTGCATGCTTGGGTGTAACAAGCCATATACGAGACAGCTGTCACACCAGAATAGTGAGAATATGAGTCATTTCAACAGCTACATTATATAGTTAACTGTATTGAAATTTGAAATTTTGCGAAGGTATATCAGTCATTTAATGGTCGCACATTTTTGTTTAATGGCGACGTGTTTGCGGAGCCGTTGAACACGATCTGCGACAGTTAAACGACTGATATACTGTTGCAAATCCAGTTTTTAACCTATTTCATTGTTTTTGACAGTTTTACTCAGAAATGCAATGAAATAAAATGTAATGATGTCACGTTTTTTAAGGTTTAATGTCACATGACTGGATTTGCGATGGGTTATGCATTATTTAATAGTCGCAAATGTGTGAACATCCACCAATAGGATTGCAGAATTTTTTGCAAGTGTGTTAGAAAAATACATTCAGTGGGAAGGGAGACATTCCAATATGTTGCAGATCGAGTTAAATGAAATGATGAACAGTGATCAGTTCTTTAACAGACAATGGGATCACAGAGTTATACATGCATTGCCTGTGTTAAGGCATAACTCTAATCTAAAAGGAAACTTCTCTACGACTTTGTCACTGCTCTCAAGACGAATTATTATTTTGTATAATAAAATATTTTCCGAATCCACAGAGTGATTCAGTGAAAATTAGGTTTCAGCACTTACCATGTTGAGTTGTCCACCTTTGGTGTGGTTCCTTCAGTTTTGGAAATGGGCAGGTCTAGTTGTGCAAATAATGGAAACAGAATCTGAAAGTAATCACAAATTGACCATCAATGGGGTATATACACACACCTTAGTCGTCACTCACTGACCATTAATGGGGTATATAAACACACCTTAGTCGTAACTCACTGACCATCAACGGGGTATATACACACACCTTAGTCGTAACTCACTGACCATCAACGGGGTATATACACACACCTTAGTCGTAACTCACTGATCATCAACGGGGTATATACACACACCTTAGTCGTAACTCACTGACCATCAACGGGGTATATACACACACCTTAGTCGTAACTCTCTGACCATCAACGGGGTATATACACACACCTTAGTCGTAACTCACTGACCATCAATGGGGTATATAATTACACCTTAGTCGTAACTCACTGACCATCAATGGGGTATATACGAGGGGTATTCCGTAAATAATGCGACTTCTGTATTATTTCGCGGAACTCATGCAATATTTACATGAAACCACTTCGTATCACTAGAGTGATCACTGACGCGTGTCAAAGGTAAAAATCTCATTCATACATTCACTGACCTTGGTTCAATGTACATTGCTTTATAGCGTATTCGTTACACTATATGTAAAATGACTGGCAAACGAGCAAAAAATGTGCTTGAAATTAGGGCCTATATTGGAGGTAGGTCATTACTTGGGTTGAAGCCGAAAGACATTCACCAAAAGGTGTGTGACATTTACGGGGTAGGTAAAATGTCGTATAGTACTGTTTGTAGGTGGGTGGCCAAATTTAAATCCGGGCAACAGCGCTTGAAAGATACTGCTCACCCTGGTCGTCCTCTAACGTCAACGACCAAGAAAAACGTTGAAAAAATCCGTGAAATCCTGAAAACTGATGCTCGATACACAGTAAGACAATTAGCTCAGATAACAAACTTGTCGTTAGCACGAGTTCATCTAATTTTGAAAAAGCATCTGAAAGTTAAGAAAATACATGCAAGATGGATACTGCGTTTGCTGACAGAGGACCAAAAGAATTGAATTGGATTTTAAAGTCGCACCAACAGCTAAGGTCATATGGCGACTTTCCAGCTTCCATTGGTGGAGGATGACCCCAGGTGCCTCTCCGGGAAATTTTGGTGCACGGGCGGGCACCTGGGTAGAACCACCGACGTTCCGCAAGCCAGCTGGATAGCTTCCTCACATAAAGATTCCTAGGCCCCTGAGGGATCGAACCAACAGCGGTGAGGGGCAAGTGATTTCAAGTCAGAGAGGTTAACCACTCAGCCACGGACGCCCCAGGACCAAAAGAAGTTAAGGGTTACATCAGCGAAAAAACTTCTGAAAATGTATCCGAAATACAGCACAAAATCGTTTGAGAATTTAGTTACGGGTGATGAAACGTGGGTTCATTATTATGAGCCAAAAAGAAATGTATCTAACCGAATCTGGGCCACGAAAAATATGAAACGACCAATTATTGCCAAACGAATGCAAACTGTTAAGAAGGTTCTGTATGCATTTTGTTTCACTACCAACGGTCCCGCCATGCAGAAGGCGGTGCCATAAGGCAGAACTGTCACAGGACTGTTTTATAAAAACGTTGTATTGAAACAATTGAAGAAGTACTACAAACAGCGTCGCCCTATAACAGGTCTGAAGTATGTTCATCTTCTGCAGGACAACGCGCCCGCCCACAAAGCCCGTATTGTAACGGACTTTTTGGAGTCAGAGAAGATCACCGTTCTCCCGCATCCCCCTTACTCGCCAGACCTGGGCCCCTGCGACTATTTTCTCTTCCCAAGACTAAAGCATCACTTATCTGGGAAGAGATATAACTCGAGAAATGCCCTGGGATCTGCTGTTTACCAGTGTCTTAAGGGCGTACCTGTTCATGAATACAAAAAATGTTTTCAAAAGTGGATTGCGCGGCTCAAAATGTGCGTTTCGGCTAAGAGGGAGTACTTTGAAGGAAATCGCAAAAACAATTGATCAAAAATGATTATAGTATTCTAGTATCAATACCAATCGCATTATTTACGGAACACCCCTCGTACACACACCTTAGTCGTAACTCACTGACCATCAATGGGGTATATACACACACCTTAGTCATAACTCACTGACCATCAATGGGGTATATACACACACCTTAGTCGTAACTCACTGACCATCAATGGGGTATATACACACACCTTAGTCGTAACTCACTGACCATCAACGGGGTATATACACATACCTTAGTCGCAACTCACTGACCATCAACGAGGTATATACACACACCTTAGTCGTAACTCACTGACCATCAATGGGGTATATACACACACACCTTAGTCCTCACTCACTGACCATCAACTAGGTATATACACACACCTTAGTCGTAACTCACTGACCATCAACGGGGTATATACACACACCTTAGTCGTAACTCACTGACCATCAACGGGGTATATACACATACCTTAGTCGTAACTCACTGACCATCAACAAGGTATATACACACACCTTAGTCGTAACTCACTGACCATCAATGGGGTATATACACACACCTTAGTCGTAACTCACTGACCATACACACACCTTAGTCGTAACTCACTGACCATCAACGGGGTATATACACACACCTTAGTCGTAACTCACTGACCATCACCGGGGTATATACACACACCTTAGTCGTAACTCACTGACCATCAACGGGGTATATACACACACCTTAGTCGTAACTCACTGACCATCAACGGGGTATATACACACACACCTTAGTCATAACTCACTGACCATCAACGGGGTATATACACACACCTTCGTCGTAACTCACTGACAATCAACGGGGTATATACACACACCTTAGTCGTAACTCACTGACCATCAACGGGGTATATACACACACCTTAGTCGTAACTCACTGACCATCAACGGGGTATATACACACACCTTAGTCGTAACTCACTGACCATCAATGGGGTATATACACACACCTTAGTCGTAACTCACTGACCATCAATGGGGTATATACACACACCTTAGTCGTAACTCACTGACCATCAACGAGGTATATACACACACCTTAGTCGTAACTCACTGACCATACACACACCTGTCGTAACTCACTGACCATCAACGGGGTATATACACACACCTTAGTCGTAACTCACTGACCATCAACGGGGTATATACACACAACTTAGTCGTAACTCACTGACCATCAATGGGGTATATACACACACCTTAGTCGTAACTCACTGACCATCAACGGGGTATATACACACACCTTAGTCGTAACTCACTGACCATCAACGGGGTACATACACACACCTTAGTCGTAACTCACTGACCATCAACGGGGTATATACACACACCTTAGTCGTAACCCACTGACCATCAACGGGGTATATACACACACCTTAGTCGTAACTCACTGACCATCAACGGGGTATATACACACATCTTAGTCGTAACTCACTGACCATCAACGGGGTATATACACACACCTTAGTCGTAGCTCACTGACCATCAATGGGGTATATACACACACCTTAGTCGTAACTCACTGACCATCAATGGGGTATATACACACACCTTAGTCGTAACTCACTGACCATCAACGGGGTATATACACACACCTTAGTCATAACTCACTGACCATCAACGGGGTATATACACACACCTTAGTCGTAACTCACTGACCATCAACAGGGTATATACACACACCTTAGTCGCAACTCACTGACCATCAACAGGGTATATACACACACCTTAGTCGCAACTCACTGACCATCAATGGGGTATATACACACACCTTAGTCGTAACTCACTGACCATCAACATGGTATATACACACACCTTAGTCGTAACTCACTGACCATCAATGGGGTATATACACACACCTTAGTCGCAACTCACTGACCATCAACGGGGTATATACACACACCTTAGTCGTAACTCATTGACCATCAACAGGGTATAAAAACACACCTTAGTCGTAACTCACTGACATGGTCAACGGGGTATATACACACACCTTAGTCGTAACTCACTGACCATCAACGGGGTATATACACACACCTTAGTCGTAACTCACTGACCATCAACGGGGTATATACACACACCTTAGTCGTAACTCACTGACCATCAACGGGGTATATACACACACCTTAGCCGTAACTCACTGACCATTAACTGGGTATATACACACACCTTAGTCGTAACTCACTGACCATCAACGGGGTATATACACACACCTTAGTCGTAACTCACTGACCATCAACGGGGTATATACACACACCTTAGTCGTAACTCACTGACCATCAACGGGGTATATACACACACCTTAGTCGTAACTCACTGACCATCAAGGGGGTATATACACACACCTTAGTCGTAAATCACTGACCATCAATGGGGTATATACACACACCTTAGTCGTAACTCACTGACCATCAATGGGGTATATACACACACCTTAGTCGTAACTCAGTACACTGTAACTACCCACCTCTAGGTTTGCAGATGTGATCTTTTAAGGGCAGTATTGGAATTTTGAGAGAGTAGTGGCAAAAAATATATGATAAATAAGATAGGTGCAATTTATATACTGTTCTTCGCTAATTAACAGGACTGGAGGCGATTTGGAATAATGACTTGTGTCAATCAAAATACAAATGAAAACCAGTGTGTATCTCAAACAAGAGGGCCAAGATGGCCCTAAATCGATCACCTGAGTACTGGCACATTATCGAACTTCTTCGAAATCTTATGGTCATATACAATCTGTGCAGATTGTTCAAGAAATGTGGCCTCTGTTGTGTTAACAACATTGATATAGAGACACTGACACAGTTTGGTAAAGATCAAATACAATATGAAGGTGCTATAATGTAACACCTAGGGCAGGGCCAAATGTGACCTCAGGGCTACATGTAATATACGAGAGCTGTGTGCCTTGTGGTTTCAGAGAAGAAGATTTTTTAAGTTTTTCCCTACACAAGTCTATGTAAAACATGTGACCCCTGGGGCGGGGCAAAGTGTCAGGGTCACCATTTGAACAAACTTGGTAAAGGACCATAACCTTATAGTAAATGCAAAATATTAAACCTCTGGCTCCTGCAGTTTCAGAGAAGATTTTTTTTTTCCCCCCCTAAACAAGCCTATGTTAACAGGCGGGCCAAACTTGACACCAGGGTCACCATTTGAACAAACTTGGTAGAGGACCATAAGCTTATAGCAAATGCAAAATATTAAACCTCTGGCTCTTGCAGTTTCAGAGAAGAAGATTTCTTTTTCAGTTTTTCTCTATTCAAGCCTATGTAAAACTGTGAACCCTGGGGCGGGGCCAAATGTGACCCCAGAGTCATCATTTGAACAAACTTAGTAAAGGACCATAATCTTATAGTAAATGCAAAAAACCTCTGGCTTTTGTAGTTTCAGAGAAGATTTTTAAATAAAAATCTTATACAAGTCTATGTAAAACTGTAACCCCCAAACTGTGTGGGGCCAAATTTGACATCAGGGTCACCATTTAAACAAAAAACTTGGTAGAGGACTATAAGCTTATAGCAAATGCAAAATATTAAACATCTGGCTTTTGCAGTTTCATAGATTTTTTAATTTTTTTTCCTAAACTGTGGAAGCTTTGTGCCTTGCGGTTTCAGAGAAGAAGATTTTTTAAAGTTTTTTTCCTATACAAGTCTATGAAAAACATGCAAAATCTCATTATACAAACTTTGGATCCCCAGGGCACGGTCATTTTTGACCCCTGGGACTTCATTTGAACAAACTTGATAGTCTAGGCGTTGGCGATCATTTTAAAAGATAAAAGTGTCGAAATCTGTCCAGCGGTTCTTGAGAAGATTTTTTAAGGTTTCGACCATATATGATAATGACGGCCATCTTGGATGTCGCACTGACCTAATTTTAACAAATCTACAAATTTTTCATCTAAGGATCATACATGTGAAGTTTGGTCAAAATTGGCCAAGCGGTTTCTGAGGTCGTTTGAAGCAAAAGTTAACGACGACGGACGGACGGATGACGGACGAAGAGTGATCCCAATAGACGTGCACATGCATTAAACTGAGCATCATGTTATATTCGGTGTCTTTATTGCTAATGAAAATGTTTGGTCTGGGGAACTTGATGACTTAGTAGAATTCGTAAGGTGTTCATATTGTTAGAAGGTGGGATCTACATACATACCTGGACTCCTCCGAGGGAATGTAGAGGACTATGGATGGAATGTGTATTATGTGGGGTGTGTATGGGTGGTGGGGGATCTACATACCTGGACCCCTCCAAGGGAATGCAGAGTACTATGGTTGGAATGTGTATTATGTGGGGTGTGTGTGGGTGGTGGGGGATCTACATACCTGGACCCCTCCAAGGGAATGCAGAGTACTATGGTTGGAATGTGTATTATGTGGGGTGTGTGTGGGTGGTGGGGGATCTACATACCTGGACCCCTCCGAGTGAATGTAGAGTACTATGGATGGAATGTGTATTATGTGGCGTGTGTGTGGGTGGTGGGGGATCTACATACCTGGACCCCTCCGAGGGAATGTAGAGTACTATGGATGGTATGTGTATTATGTGGGGTGTGTGTGGGTGGTGGGGGATCTACATACCTGGACCCCTCCGAGGGAATGTAGAGTACTATGGATGGAATGTGTATTATGTGGGGTGTGTGTGGGTGGTGGGGGATGTACATACCTGGACCCCTCCGAGGGAATGTAGAGTACTATGGATGGAATGTGTATTATGTGGTGTGTGTGTGGGTGGTGGGGGATCTACATACCTGGACCCCTCCGAGGGAATGTAGAGTACTATGGATGGAATGGGTATTATGTGGGGTGTGTGTGGGTGGTGGGGGATGTACATACCTGGACCCCTCCGAGGGAATGTAGAGTACTATGGATGGAATGTGTATTATGTGGGGTGTGTGTGGGTGGTGGGGGATCTACATACCTGGACCCCTCCGAGGGAATGTAGAGTACTATGGATGGAATGGGTTATCACAGCCTTCACGTCCTGCAAACAATCATCATCACTGTCATTAGGATTTGTCTGTTCAGACATTAAACATATAAAAAGGAAGTGTTCATGATTAAGAATCTTCGTCAAACATTACAGCTTGGCATTTACACTTTAAAGAGAAGTCAGACAGCGTCAATCAACCAGAGATAATGCAAAAACAACTGAACTCTTCCACGAAGCGACATTCAAACTCTAAATAAAATTTGCATCAAGGATGTTTCATTCCACACAATTAATTTTTTCTTCTTAAGCATGCAATGCATATAATTAATAATTTAATAAACAAACACAAACGTAGATCAATTATAACATAAACATCATTTGTACGAATCATGCACTGAAATATTTGGTAACGAACGATATTTCGATACAAACAAGAGGTCAATGACCTTGAAGCTCTACTGATTGATTTTGATTTCAGGAAGTAGTCGCTACAGACTTGTTTTTTGAAAATCTATTTTTAACCGTGGCGGCCATCTCGAATTTCCGGCCGACCTGAAATTTTGCTAGGATCAATTAGATATTAAGAGCAACATTCCTGTGAAGTTTCATGAACATCCGTCAAGTAGTTTCAGAGGAGTAGTCGCTACAAGTTTTTACTATATAACTCTATGTAACCAAAGATGGCCACTGGCAGCCATGTTTAACGTTGAATCAAAATAATTTTCCACAAGGATCAACATCATGTCATACTGATCATTTTAGAAAAAGTCCCATATCAATATCACTTATAGTTTTCAAGAAGTAGTCGCTACGAACTTATTTATTTTAAATCTTTTTTTAGCTGTGGCGGCCATCTTGAATTTCCGGCCGACCTGAAATTTTTCTAGGATCAACTAGACTTCAAGAGCAACATTCCTGTGAAGTTTCATGAACATCCGTCAAGTAGTTTCAGAGGAGTAGTCGCTACAAGTTTTTATTATATAACTCTATGTAACCTAAGATGGCCACTGGCAGCCATGTTTAACGTCGAATCAAAATAATTTTCCACAAGGATCAACATCATGTCATGCTGATCATTTTAGCAAAAGTCCCATATCAATATCACTTATAGTTTTCAAGAAGTAGTCGCTACAAACTTATTTTTTAAAAATCTATTTTTAGCTGTTACGGCCATCTTGAATTTCTGGAAGATCTGAAATTTTGCTAGGATCAATTAGACATCAAGAGCAACATTCCTGTAAAGTTTTATGACAATCCGCCTAGTAGTTTCAGAGGAGTAGTCGCTACAAGTTTTTACTATATAACTCTATGTAAACAAAGATAGAAAAAGTCCCATATCAATATCACTTATAGTTTTCAAGAAGTAGTCGCTACAAACATGTATATTAAAACTCTATTTTTAGCTTTGGCGGCCATCTTGGATTTTACATCAACATGAATGTTTGCTAGGATCAACTAGACTTTATGGGCAACATTTCTGTAAAGTTTCATGAATATCCATCCAGTAGTTTCAGAGGAGTTGTCGCTACAAATAAAAGTTTACGGACAGACGGACGGACGACGGACGCCGCACCACGGCATAAGCTCTGCTGATCTCTGATCAGTAGAGCTAAAAATCACAATCAGGCGCCTCCTATATTATTTTTGCCTGATGTCCTAAGATTATATAATATGTGTAATATAAAATGACAATATGAAACAGCAATATCATTTGATGATCATGTATGTAAAATTGTAAAAAAAATAATTTGGAATGCGAAAGATAGAGAAAAAACTTCATCCACTTTGGAGAATAAGGCGCTAAGTACCTTCTTGTTTCATAAGCACATAGCATCATATTCTCCCAAGGGGGCGAATTTCTGATGAATTTTCCAACATATACTGACCCCTGACATCATGGCATGGGGGGAATGCAGGAAATGTGTGGGGTTGCCCTTTGGTGATGACTCAAGGCACAGCTGTCCGTCACAGGCTATAGGGTTGTACATAAACACGATGATGGACGTCAGCTTGCCGTCATACAGAAGCTGTAGATAGAAAACTCATGTTATATATCTTATAAAAATATTCTTGTCTTACAAGTATTATTAAATAATTGAATTAATAAATGGTGTTTGAACGGTACATAAACATGTCTGGTCAGATTGTGCGCAAAACTGATGAGAATGAAAAATGAAGCAATGAATTACTAAAGAATACGCTAGAAATATATAGGTAAAATTGTGTACAAATAATAAGGAATGATATAGTAAAATATAAACACTTTAAACCAGGGGAATAATAAATTTAAAAAATGCCTGCAAAATGACGCGCAAACAAGCAAATGTAAACAAAAACATATTAAGATGAACATATATAATATATATATATATATTAAAGACGGATTTCTTTCAAGAAATCTAAAATAACTCTGACATCAATTTTACTGAATAATTTGTTCATAGTATTAACTTACATGTATTAAAACACTTTATTACATTTCTAGGCTCACGTTAACCATTCACCAAATCGCCATAGGCGAAAAGTAACCCGATCTGGCAAATAAAAATCGTAAAAAATACATAGCAAATTCGATAGACATCGCCAATCTGGCAAATCCAAATTTCCGACCGATTTTGTCTAAAAAATCTCGGAAAATCCCTAATTCGAAGTCTTTACCGTTTATAAGCCAATATCCCGCTGGGTGTTGTTAGCTAATTAGCGACAATCAATTTGGACCGATAACTAATTATCGCAGTGTTTATTGAGAACCTCTGCCAAATTGTCCTGTGTGCGATAGACGCCACCCACAGTGAGAGGCGGAACAGTGGGCGGCGTCTATCGCACACTGTTCCGCCTCTCACTGTCAATCAACTAGTTTGTGTCCCAGTGCTCAATATTATCCATTAATTTAACTGCGTTATCTAGCCGGGTACCGGTTAAAACATCAAATAATGTGGCGTCCTCTTGCGACCAAAATGGCGGATAAAAACAGGAAGTTTGACAGTTTTGTTTAAGAATTAATAAGCCAGAGATGCTTTGCTTAAAGGCCGTCGGTCTTTTTGATCTTTACGATCACCGGTAAGTGTTGAGTGCCCATTAATTAGTTGTACACACAGTAGCGTAAATTGGAACAGCGGCAATTGTGAACATGTTTGATCGGCTGGCTGTAAATTGGGACAATTTGTGTTTGATTGTTCAATCAACATGAACATGAAACAATACAGAAGGTACGATTACTGAAAATATTGGTACGATTTTAGAATGTAGTGGCTTTTATTACTTATTCTATGCACGATAGTCATGGTGTATGTAGCATTTCTGAATTTTGTCTCACAATGCAACGCAATCTTTCCAGCTTCTTTGGAACCCCTGTTAGATGAACTTGTCGTATGTGCCTCAGCTTAGCCTTACATTTTTGTCTGTGTTATAAATATAGTTATTTATTTTATTTCTATGAATGTTAGCATATTTAAATGCATTTAATAAAAATAATAAATGGTCTAGTCAATGGTGACAAGGGAGTCAGTCTTTATATTTTTTTATTAGGCCAAACAAAATGAATTCTCTGTGTCGCTAACCCGACCGACCCTAATTTTTCCGCCGACCCTACAGTTTTTTTCACCGTTTTTGTAACTATCGATCATTTTTGCTCTTTTCTATCTTTCCGCATAATATAAATCTTTCCGGTAATTAGTCGTCCCGATTCCTGAAACTCATGTCAATAAAGCGTCTACCGATGCAGGTGTCCACACGGTGACAATGTTTTTTGGAAAATATCATTGTCAGATCTGTTGAGTTTGTCACTAATTTTAACGACATGGCAACAAGTTTACTGCTGGTTACGTTTGACAAATGCAGACATTTTCCTGGAATGAAAAAACTGTACCCACGTTAAGCAATTGAATTTTTTTCTGAATATCACGGTGTGCAACCCAACGGAAATTTCGAGAAATCTGGCCGTACTTTCACAGTTTCTGGGTCCACTCATGTAAACACGGATGAAAATTCAGCAAACACCTCACTCGACACAAATTTATGTGTAGGAGAACTGGTCAGTTTTGGCATTAAGTCTTCCATCTGAAGTGTAATGATGACGATGAGCCAAGTCTACTCAGTACAATCAAAGCATGCGCAGAATCGGCAACAAAAGAGGCAGTTGATGCCTTTCAGCTGTTCATGGCAAAAGGCAGGGAATTTCCAGCGAAAAGTACATCTAGGTATTGTGAGTTAAGAGTACGCTGTTGTTTTTAATATCAAAGTATGAGTTTTAAATTATGTCACAAGGTGGTTAAAAAGCTGTGGCTCGACCGGGACTTGAACCCAGGGCCTTTCACTTACGAGGCAAACACTCTACCACTGAGCTACCATGCCACACGGTTTTACCAGTCGATTTGTCACAATATACCCAGCTACGTAATATATCCCCTCCTAATTTAGAATTCGTCCCGAATTCTTAGAGTCACAGAGAACATTGTATAAATAATCTCGAGGCTCCATATCAGTAGCCATATTAAACCATAGGTTATTTACGTTGGGAGCCAAATGTAACAGGTCACCAATGAAAAATGTCCAGCCAGTCCGGGCTTGAACCCCGGACCTCCAGCTTTCAAGTCAGATGCTCTGCTATTGTGAAAAGTTATTGTGAAAAACTACAGTTGATTGCAAAATAATGTAGAAAATGTATTCGAGTCGGATCTGAAATATTTGAGTCCATCTCAAATTCATTTTCTTAAATCTTGGTAAAATAAATTATATTAGAGAAAACATTAAATCTTGAGTTAAAAGATAACAACAAACTCTACTAATTTTCTATATAATGTAAAAGAATATCTATTATTTTGGTTGCTATTTGATAAAGAAATTTTGAGTCATTAAAATCTTAACTTGAGTTTTTTCGTGATACTGGGGCCTCATTTAATATTGAACTTGATCGAGAGATTATGGAAAATTATCTTTTTAAATATTCTGATGTTTATTTTAGGGTGAAATAAAAAGAGAAAACAACTCTTTTTTAAACTTGTATATATTCATTTATTAAATTCAATAAAGTATGTTTTAATACAACATATATTGAAAAAGTAACCTAAGTCCTACTATTTTATATCGCGTAGGAAAAAAAAAGAAAAAAAAAAAGTTATGCCTACCTACCTACCCTATTTTTTTTCAAGACGTTAGCGGAAACGAAGTATTAATTTTGTTTGGCCTTATATGCATGCAGTCATTCTGTGCTTTTTAAAATTGCAGTCTTGACAATTTTTAAAAGTTAAATTACATTAAATTAAATACAATTTTTAAAAAGTTTTGAATATTGTACAACTCAACTTTTAATTATAAGCACTAAAGCAGAATGCAGCATGCATATATGGAAATATGATACCCTATAGGTTAATAAAGCATACTCTTTTAACTTACAATTGATGTGTATGCAAACGCGAGGTGTTAGCGTTCAATTTAAGTTCCAAAATATCTCGGCAAAAGTCTGGCTAAAGACATTCTAATCTGGCTAAAGGAATTTTTAGGGCTTTAGCCTGATTTTAAATCCTAGGCTAGCCTGGCATTTCTATTGGTAAAAAAGATTATTTAACTGCTGCATTTGATTATATGGAAATCCTTCACTCAATGGCAGGAGTCTTTCATTTTTCACTCACTCGCATCCACTTGTTCACCATATGGTGACATTATGTAATATATTGAAAGAACACGGTCAAACAATATGTTGAAAACGTCTGCCACAGTTAGGAATATAATTATAATTAAAGCAATCTTTCCAATCTCAAATTTCTGCCAACATGCCAAGGACATCTATAAAAAGGTTTTCTGATGCAACAAATGCAGTCAGCGTCAATAAATCTCAGAAATTGAAAACATGCACAACTGCATTTTCAATTAAATTTTTCTTCCCTTGGGGAATCCTGTGCTACGGCTATCAGTATCACAAATTACAAATTATTCAATCTGATTATATGGAATGATTAAATTGGAAATTCGAAATTATAAGTCAACATCACAAACAGGAATACCATTTATCCCTATAGAACTATTGTTACAGGGTGTTTTTGGCAGTTTGTGTAGCCGTTACTCGGTCATATTCCCAATGCCTTAACATTTATTTATTTTTCAATTTTGAGGAAATAAATCCCAAATGATAAAAAAATAAATAAAAAAAATTGTTACGTGTGCCAATTATTGAGTAGGAAACAAGTTTAAATGCCTCTGTTGATCTTGGTGTACAGTAAATGCCCCTGCTGATCTCGGTGTACAGTAAATGCACCTGTTGATCTTGGTGTACAGTAAAAAGTATTAAAGATACAATCATGAAATTGATGTTTTACTTTTTTTCTGAATTTTATGAAAGATCGCGGTAAACTGTCCAGTTTTATGAAAAATCACGCTAAAATTCCCAATTGTGACGGTATGGGTTATGTTCACCCCACCATCCCACCACCCCACTGACCCAAAAAAACACACACTGTATTAGTGTTATTGCACATATACAATCTACTATTGAAAGTCAACCCTGTATTAGAAGATCTGTCAAATAATGTACATACCCTGTGAGCAGTTTCTGACAGCTTCACTTGACTCTCGTTGACAAATCTGAACTGACTCTGCAACAAATGAAACAAAGACTTTAAAATGACTACCGCTTCATCTTTTTCTGTTAATTACAAACCCCTATTGGGGACAGAGAAAAGGCGGAATTTATATATACACCGAGATACAGATACTGGTGGCCTAAATTGGGACAGACGCTGGTGGTCTGTTTGGGGCAGATACTTGTTTGGGGCAGACACTTGTTTGGAGGCAGATATTGGTGGTCTGTTTGGGGCCATATACTTGTTTGTGGCAGATACTTGTTTGGAGGCAGATACTTGTTTGGGGCCAGATACTTGTTTGGGGCAGATACTTGTTTGGAGGCAGATACTTGTTTGGGGCCAGATACTTGTTTGGAGGCAGATACTGGTGGTCTGTTTGGGGCCAGATACCTGTTTGGATGCAAATACTGGTGGTATGTTTGGGCCAGATACTTGTTTGGGGCAGATACTTGTTTGGGGCCAGATACTTGTTTGGAGGCAGATACTGCTGGTCTATTTGGGGCCAGATACTTGTTTGGGGCAGATACTGGTGGTCTGTTTGGGGCCAGATACCTGTTTGGATGCAAATACTGGTGGTATGTTTGGGCCAGATACTTGTTTGGGGCAGATACTTGTTTGGGGCCAGATACTTGCTTGGAGGCAGATACTGGTGGTCTGTTTGGGGCCAGATACCTGTTTGGATGCAAATACTGGTGGTATGTTTGGGCCAGATACTTGTTTGGGGCCAGATACTTGTTTGGGGCAGATACTTGTTTTCAGGCAGATACCAGTGGTCTGCTTGGGGCAGATACTGATGGCCTGCTTGGGGCAGATACTTGTTTGGAGGCAGATACTGCTGGTCTATTTGGGGCCAGATACTTGTTTGGGGCAGATACTTTTTTGGGGGCAGCTATTGGTGGCCTGTTTGGGACATATACTGGTGGTCTGTTTGGGACAGATACTGGCAGTCTGTTTGGGAGCATACACTGGTGGCCTGTTCGGAAGCATATACTGGTGGCCTGTTTGGGAGCATATACTGATGGCCTGTTTGGGGACAGATAGCTGGTGGTCTGTTTGGGGACAGCCAGTGGTGGTCTGTTTGGGACATATACTAGTGGCCTGTGTGTGGGACAGCTACTGGTTGTCTGTTTGGGACATATACTAGTGGCCTGTTTGTGGGACAGCTACTGGTTGTCTGTTTGGGACATATACTGGTGGTCTGTTTGGGGACAGCTACTGGTGGTCTGTTTGCGGACAGCTACTGGTGGCCTGTTTGGGAACAACTACTGGTGGTCTGTTTGGGACATATACTGGTGCCCTGTTTGGGGACAGATACTGGTGGTCTGTTTGGGACATATACTAGTGTATATAAAAGGTAATTTACCTTAAAGCTGGGTTCTAAGGCCACACAAAATTAATTACCTGGTTCTCAGGCCACTTTTTCTGAGAAGAGAGGCGGGCGGGTGCATTTTTTTTTACAATTTTACAGTGGTCAACAGACACGCGGGCGATTTTTTTTTTATCCAAACTTTTAATTCCAATACATGTATTGATGCAAAATATCTCGAAATACATGTGCAATAACCAGTTGGATCAGCTCATCTCTATTGTCGATCATTACCTTATCATTTCTTCCCGACTTATGCTTCTTTCAATCACAATAAGTCTGTATATTTGTATTAGATCACGCATGAACTTTTGCATCTTGTTGTGAGACTTTGTCGATTAGACGCTTGAATAAATCGCCTGTTCTGTAGCACCTACTAGTTCCAAGCGTCTCAAGCGTCTGACTCCTTGATTGGTACCCGTATGACTGCAACACTCACAAGCTAGCGAGCAGAGCGGCAGATAGTCGGCTGCGCACCAGTCTACCTACAAGGGGATTCCCCTGAGGTAGTTGCATGTAAAAACCGGAACGAACTTGGATGCAGAACTTTTTTTTTCGAAATTTCGGTAGCGCATTTTCAATTTTTATTTTATTACTTTTGAGATAAAATCGGCAATGCGGCACCAAAAAAAGACATGCGGGCGGGCCTGAGAACCAGGTTATTAATTTTTTATGGCCTAACTTGTATAATGAAGCTAATTTACCTTATAGATGGATCCCAACTTGTATAATGAAGCTAATTTACCTTATAGCTGGATCCCAACTTGTATAATGAAGCTAATTTACCTTATAGCTGGATCCCAACTTGTATAATGAAGCTAATTTACCTTATAGCTGGATCCCAACTTGTATAATGAAGCTAATTTACCTTATAGCTGGATCCCAACTTGTATAATGACGCTAATTTACCTTATAGCTTTATCCCAACTTGTATAATGACGCTAATTTACCTTATAGCTGGATCCCAACTTGTATAATGACGCTAATTTACCTTATAGCTATATCCCAACTTGTATAATGAAACTAATTTACCTTATAGCTGGATCCCAACTTGTATAATGACGCTAATTTACCTTATAGCTATGTCCCAACTTGTATATTGAAGCTAATTTACCTTATAGCTGGGTCCCAACTTGTATACTGAAGCTAATTTACCTTATAGCTATGTCCAAACTTGTATATTGAAGCTAATTTACCTTATAGCTGGGTCCCAACTCATATATAGATGCTATCTGCTGTGAAGACAGTGCTTCACTGAAGAGATAAAGGGCAGACAACTGGCCACAGAACATGTGGTCAACATCACCTTCTGAGCTTCCACCAATGTAACATTTGTCAAATGGCTGAAATAAAAAAAACAATTGCATAGATCTATGGATGTATTTGTTAACTAGTAAATGGCAGAATACCCAATCATGCAAGGCAGACACCAATTCCAAGTATTTCAGTTTCAACTGCTGAAGGAATAGTATACATTTTACTTCTTCCAACATGCTGGCTAGTGCTGGGTATCGCATCAAAAAAAAGTATCAAATATATTTTCTTGTACGATTGCATTGATAATTTCAATAGACTTTGCCAATTTCCTGGTGTACTTTGATGCAGATGACGTAACAGGATGCAACGTTGGTTGTGCTTGTGAATGAGAAACATTGTGCATGGCAATTCCGAGGTTGACAATGTCTACTTTCTGTTCTGCATTCAACGTCCAGTAATGTCTTAGCAAATGAGTTACCAAATGTGTTGTGCTGCCGGATAACACTGCATATTTTACAAAATGCAACAATGCCTAGATCTAGACTAGACTACTATTGTAGTTTAAACTTTTAAACACACAATTTTGCTCTTTTGTTTTTAACATTTCTCAATCTATTTTTAACTATGATGGTACCCACTTCCCAATATTTACGATTGTATTATAAACATGGAAACCATAAAAAGTTAAAAATAGATCTTAGTCGCAGATTAAGATTTACTTTCATAATCAAAACATGTGTAGAGAAAACCAATAAAAATCGGTATGCTAAAACAATGTCACGGTACTTATTATTTTGAGGTCCGTATCACAATAAACCGATAAACCGATTATACTGCACAGCACTAATGCTGGCAATGACTGTAGTCATTAGTAATGAACATTTTAAATAACTTACATCTACTGCATTAGTTTAAACTTATTTATTTTACATCGATTGTAACGAAAGCTCTATGAACTTATTTGAATTACTCTCGATGTCTTCCTGGGTAGAACCAGTACTAAGCAATGCAGATAAAGTGCTCAGGGACACAACGCATATGGCAAATAACGGGAATCGAACCCACGACTTTTGGATCATGGGTCCAACGATCTACCACTAGACCACAGCGCTCCACAATCTACTGCATTAACAAGCCAGGACGCCAGTTGTCCATCCATGTTACATCTTACAAACTATATAACATTATAAATAACTTACATCTACTGTACTAACAAGACATGGCATATCTGTGCAAGATGTCAGTTGTCCATCTATGTAACATCTGGTAAATTAAACTAGAAAGGTGTTCAACAATCCTTCGTGGATTATGAAGCAGATTTTTTTTTAATTGTTAAAGTTTATGAAAAGGGGAATTACTCTGTAATGGATAACTGATATAAAGTTTCATGGCCATATGTTAATATTTTGCCAAGTTATGAACCAGGTCAGGTTGCAGGTTATCGTTTTATGAAAAGGGGCATAACTCTGCTGAAATGAGTCAGAGTTATTGGTCATGAGTAACAACATTCCTTGGAGTAAAATGAATAGGTGTGTGAAGTTTCATGAACATAGGTCAATGAGTTTTGGCCAGTTTTGAGCTTGGTTAGGTTGTAGGTTAAAGTTTTATGAAAAGGGGCATAACTTTGCCAAAATGAAAGTCACAGTTATTGGACATGTGCAACGACATTCCTTGAGTTAAGTGATGTGTGTGAAGTTTTATGACCATAGGTCAAATATTTTTCAAGTTATGGCCAAAGTTAGGTTGCAGGTTAAAGTGTGACAGATAACGACGGACAACGGACATCCCTAAGTGATCCCTAAGTGTCTGCCATGCTATGCAGGCGAAACAATTACATTATAAATAACTTACATCTACTGTACTAACAAGCCAGGACATATCTGTCCCAGACGCCAGCTGTCCATCCACGTAACACCGGATCTCCGACTTACTCCAGCGGTTGTATACATGCACAATGGAAACCATGTACCACTGAAATAATAAAATCATGTATTACTGATTTTGTTTAGTTAGTCGAGAGTATAGAAATTAACCAGTTAATGCATATAAGGTCATACAGGGATAGTGACCTCAATTGTGTTGTAGAAATAAATGTTTAACGGCTCATCAACAGAGTACATGCTATTTAAAGTCGCCCAAATGAAAAGGGAAGGATACATAGGAATCCAGAAACCTGCCCTACTCTTAAAACAGACATAACTGATGCTATTGCTTACCCGTCTGGGTTGGAAGTCGTACTTGGCACAGTGCTGGAATCCTTTGCCCTTTATCTTCATGGATGTTATCACTAAGGAGTTGCCAATGAAGTTTGCCGAGTATCCAACTCCCTTGTTGGTATGGAAACTGAAACAATTGTCTGAACATTTAAACATGTCAATGATATTGCCTGCTGCTACATCCTGGATAAGTCAATTATATTGCCTGCTGCTGCATCCTGGATAAGTCAATTATATTGTCTGCTGCTGCATCCTGGATAAGTCAATGATATTGCCTGCTGCTACATCCTGGATAAGTCAATTATATTGCCTGCTGCTGCATCCTGGATAAGGGTGATTTCAAAAATAATGAAGCTTTTTATTAACATTCCAATATCTATTTACCAGAAAGCTAAATAACTAAGTTTTTAAGTCCTGGAGATGTGTTTAGTGGTAGTTGATTCTCATGCAAAGTTTCATCACATTAGCTTGCTTCCTTAAAAAGTTATGTTGTAAAAACATGTCAAAAAGTGTCCCAAGTGTACTGTTTTGCGTGACATTTCAACTAAAACACCATTTTTAGTTTTGAATAACTATGCAACCAGCTGACATATCAGCAAATGGTCTTTTTTATACAGTAGCATGGCATATTCACTATCGGTTACATAACATGTTACCCGTCTCCAAACATGTTTTATTTTTCCATAAGAGTTTGAAGTTGAAGTGTACTAAGACTTTTTGCACACATTTTTTCACCAGAATTGGTATACTGAGGTGCTGGTAGAAAAGGTGTTGATAATGAGGTGAATAAAAGTTTTCTATTTCAGCACATACATATGTATTCTTTAAGTTTTTCTACATTTCTATACATTATCTTGTTCATTGAACTTGTTGACAGCCATATACAATAACCAGTCAAAAACTGTCCCAAGTGTACAATTAAGCATAAATGATAGATATTTTTAAAGTCCACATGCCTTTTCAATCTCTAAGCACTTTTTTAGTAAGAACATGTCCAATAGGCATCAGCTATGACAACATTGTGATGGTAAGATAGCATGTAAAAATAATTCTGGCATATTTGTGTCGTCCCAAGTGTACATGAAATTTGACAATTTTGATTGAGAGGTGTCAGTTCCAGGAAAATTATACCACAATTCATTCTATTACAAGGCAGCAAGCAGAAAGGTGTAATTTCCATGGAATATAGTCTGGAGAAGTGTTCTTATGGTAAAATAACATGATATTTTGTAAATATTCCAAATTAACCTACAAGAAAAAAAGGTAAAATCATATATTTTTGTTGTTAACAATTATATTTGTTCTTTCTCTGTTCCATAGTAAGGCAACATTCTTCTACTTGATATATGCTGTATAAGGTTTAATAGATAATGCCTCTATGAGTATTTTACACTGCACATAAATATAACTATTGTTATTGTACACTTGGGACATAAAAAACTGGTTTTGCTCATTTCACTTGATAAATGTCAAATAAGTTTTCAGGAAATGATTTGATACATTAAAGATGGCAACTCTGGTCCTTAAAGTTCCCTTTGAGGGCACTTTAAGAAGTAAAACTGTTGTGACTCCAACTCAAACACATATTCAAGGCCTTGTTTTAGAAGGCCAGAGACCATTATATCAAATGAAGATTAATTGAGGTACCGGTACACTTGTTTGGATGTACAGTCTAGGTAGAGATAAACTGGCTTGCATGTACAGAGGTACACCTTTTTACATCCAAAAAGGTGTACCTCTGTTTGAATATACAGAGATTCAGTTGTTTGGATGTACAGAGGAATACTTGCTTGGATGTACAGAGGTATATGTGCAGAGGTGCATTTGTTTGGATGTACTCATGTTCACTGATATACAGAGGTACAGCTGTATAGAGGTACTAGTACTTGTCTAGATGTAAAGAGGTACCATTGTTTGCATGTACAGAGGCACCATTGTTTGCATTTATAAACCAGATGTACTGAAGTACACTTGTTTGGCTGTACAGATGTAGAGGTACATTTCTTTGCATGTTTCAGATGTACATTATTATGTACACTTGTTTGGCTGTACAAATGTACCGAGATACAATTGTTTGCATGTGCCAGAGGTTCATTTGTTTGCATGTACCAGAGGTACATTATTATGTACACTTGTTTGGCTGTACAGATGGACAGAGGTTCATTTGTTAAGATATACAGAGATATAGATTTACACTTTTTTTCTACATGTGAGCATAGGTACACTTGTTTGGATTTATAGATGACAGATACATGTTAAGATGTACAGATGTAGATTTGGTTGGATGTACAGAGTTACACGTATGGATGTATATAAGAGGTACAATTGTAAGGATGTACAGAGGTATAAAGGTACACTTGTTTGAATGTACAAAGGTACACTAAATGTTTGGGTGTACAGGGGTACACTCGTTAAGATGTACAGAGGTACACCTTTTTGGATTTAAAGAGATACATCTGTTTGGATACAGAGAGGTACACTTGTTTGCATGTACATATGTGCAGCTGTTTTTCTGTAAAGATGTATGGAGGTACGTACACTTGTTTGCATGTACATGTACATATGTGCAGCTGTTTTGCTGTAAAGATGTATGGAGGTACACTTGTTTGCATGTACAGAGGCACAGAGGTAAGCTTATTTGAAAGTAGAAAGGTACGGCAACACTTGTTTGCATGTACAGGTCAGAGATACATTTGTTTGGCTGTACATTGAATGTAGAAAAGTACGCTTGTTTTAATGTACATACATATGTACACTTGTTTCACTGTACATAAATGTATTGGTACACTTTTGTTGCATGTACAGAGGTACAAGAACAAGTGTCTGAGTTCAGGTATGAGTTTAATAATTGTGTTCTGGCTTGGGATATAATACTTCAGACCATTATGTTTAAGCATTTAACATGACTTCATTTGTTAGGAGTTAAGTTATGTATAATCAGTTGAATTGTATAGATGTTTGTTAAAGTAAATTGTTTTCAGTGTTTGAATAATATAACAATAATATAGGTATTCCTACGGAAAGTTAATCTTGGTAATTCATTTGATAATTTAGAAAGTTTAATTTGTTCAATAGTTTTGTCCCAAGTGTACACATTTATAAATCTTTTATCAAATGCTATAAATTAACTCTTATTTATGAGGTATCAATATATTTATTGTAAGTTTTTGGGAGTCTACCAGAACAAAAGCAAAGATTTATTATTCCACAATATATTGTCTTAATGCTAAGATATTATTCAATCATTACTTTATTCTGATAAGATCTCTTGTTTTCAGAATAATAAGAAATCACTTTGCAATATTTAAATTTTCTATATTGTATGGAATTTTATCGTGAAATAACATTATAAGTGTTTATATTTACATATGTTCCTACAGGAACACTGATTTACACATTAAAATAAACATATTGATGATGTTAGTAAACTGTCCCAAGTGTACAGAATTATGGTTAATGTTTAAAACAAAAAAAATGAAGAAATTTTAAGCTCTTTAAGGGCATTCATGGATCATTGAAACCAAGAAAATGAGTGAATCATTGTCTAAAGTTTTATTTTGATGCTGTATTTACATTCATTGTTCATTTCCCTCCAAATGATTTGAGATAGAACGGTCTAAACCTGCAAACATTAATTGTAATCTTTAACTATTAAATCTTAAAACAGAATATTACAAATAAAATTCCTGTTTAACACATAGGTCATGGGGCAAATTTTAAAAGATCTTAACTTTGTAGCCAGTAGACTCTGTTTTAAGATCAGAAATGTATGTTGATTTTTAATAATGCAAGGCATTGTCCCAAGTGTACAAAAAAGCAAGACAATGTGGCTTTTTTTTAAGTATTCATATTTTTGGAAAATTTTAATTTACATTTATGAAACTTTGCAAATATCTCGAGTATGTCCTAAATTATGCAAAACGTAAAGTTTACTCTTCAAAAGTTTAAGATAATGGTGCATAAAAATGACATTAAGGTGTGTGTTTATAAAATAATGGGACTTAAAAGCATAAAAACCTATATTTTTCAATTGTATTTTGGACTACAGAACATATTTTTACTAAAACATTATTGTTGAACATGTTACTTTATATGTACATGCTGCAAAAACAGTATTATGATTATTGTTTGAGATAATTTGTGAATCACAATTTGGTTATTTATTTCAAAAAAGTTCATTAAAATTCATATAAACACTTAGATTTTTATTGTAACATGTTAACTTATCCATTGGCCGTATTCATGACATAAACGTGAACATATTGGCTAACTATTGCACTAAAAATTATAATCCCATCTGTAATTTGAAATTTTACCAAAAAATTACACTTATGCTTCATTATTTTTGAAATCACCCATAAGTCAATTATATTGTCTGCTGCTACATCCTGGATAAGTCAATTATATTGTCTGCTGCTACATTATGGATAAGTCAATGATATTGTCTGCTGCTACATCCTGGATAAGTCAATTATATTGCCTGCTGCTGCATCCTGGATAAGTCAATTATATTGCCTGCATTTACTGGATAAGTCAATTATATTGCAGACAAAGTACTAAATAAGTCAATAAATTGCCAGCATTCACTGGATAAGTCAATTATATTACCAGCATTTACTGGATAAGTCAATTATATATCCTGCAATGTACTGGATAAGTGAATTAATTATATGACTTACCAGTACATACATGTCCTCTTTCTCTCCACCGTGACACCAGTGACTTACCAGTACAGATATGTCCTCTTCCTCTCCACTGTGACTTACCAGTACAGATATGGCCTCTCCCTCTCCACTGTGACTTACCAGTACAGATATGGCCTCTCCCTCTCCACTGTGACTTACCAGTACAGATATGTCCTCTTCCTCTCCACTGTGACTTACCAGTACAGATATGGCCTCTCCCTCTCCACTGTGACTTACCAGTACAGATATGGCCTCTCCCTCTCCACTGTGACTTACCAGTACAGATATGGCCTCTCCCTCTCCACTGTGACTTACCAGTACAGATATGTCCTCTTCCTCTCCACTGTGACTTACCATTACAGATATGGCCTCTCCCTCTCCACTGTGACTTACCAGTACAGATATGGCCTCTCCCTCTCCACTGTGACTTACCAGTACAGATATGGCCTCTCCCTCTCCACTGTGACCTACCAGTACAAATATAGCCTCTCCCTCTCCACCGTGACTTACCAGTACAGATATGGCCTCTCCCTCTCCACCGTGACCTACCAGTACAAATATAGCCATTCCCTCTCCACTGTGACTAAACCAGTACAGATATGGCCTCTCCCTATCCACTGTGACTTAACAGTACAGATATGGCCTCTCCCTCTCCACCATGACTTAACAGTACAGATATGGCCTCTCCCTCTCCACCGTGACTTAGCAGTACAGATATGGCCTCTCCCTCTCCACTGTGACTTAACAGTACAGATATGGCCTCTCCCTCTCCACCATGACTTAACAGTACAGATATGGCCTCTCCCTCTCACCATGACTTAACAGTACAGATATGGCCTCTCCCTCTCCACCATGACTTACCAGTACAGATATGGCCTCTCCCTCTCCACTGTGACTTAACAGTACAGATATGGCCTCTCCCTCTCCACCATGACTTAACAGTACAGATATGGCCTCTCCCTCTCCACCGTGACTTAGCAGTACAGATATGGCCTCTCCCTCTCCACTGTGACTTACCAGTACAGATATGGCCTCTCTCTCTCCACCATGACTTAGCAGTATAGATATGGCCTCTCCCTCTCTACTATGACTTAGCAGTACAGATACGGCCTCTCCCTCTCCACCATGACTTACCAGTACAGATATGGCCTCTCCCTCTCCACTGTGACTTAGCAGTACAGATATGGCCTCTCCCTCTCCACCATGACTTACCAGTACAGATATGGCCTCTGCCTCTCCACCATGACTTACCAGTACAGATATGGCCTCTGCCTCTCCACCATGACTTACCAGTACAGATATGGCCTCTCCCTCTCCACCGTGACTTAGCAGTACAGATATAACCTCTCCCTCTCCACTATGACTTACCAGTACAGATATGACCTCTCCCTCTCCACTATGACTTACTAGTACAGATATGGCCTCTCCCTCTCCACTGTGACTTACCAGTACAGACCAGTACAGATATGGCCTCTCCTCTCCACCGTCACTTACCAGTACAGATATGGCCTCTCCCTCTCCACCGTGACGCCAGTGACCGGGTCCAGCCTCAGCCAACAGGAGAATGTCCAGCCACTCACGTATGGCCATGTTTTGATGGGCGGCAGCGGTAAACACTGAAATACAAACGGTCCTCATATAACCTCAATAACAAGAGACCGTTGGACCTTGAAGCCTTCTACTGTAAGAACCAGAGGTCCATGGAACTTGAATCGGTCTACTGTAACAACAAGAGGTCCATGAACCTTGAATCGCTCTACTGTAAGAACAAGAGGTACATGGACCTTGAATCGCTCTACTGTAAGAACAAGAGGTCCATGGAACTTGAATCGCTCTACTGTAAGAACAAGAGGTCCATGGACCTTGAAGCCTTCTACTGTAAGAACAAGAGGTCCATGAACAAGAGGTCCATGGTACTTAAAGTCTTCTACTGCATGAACATGAGGTCCATAGACCTTGAAGTGTTCTATTGTACGAACAAGAGTTCCATGGACATTGAAGCATTCTACTGTTACAACAAGAGGTCCATAGATCTTAAAGACTTCTACTATAGGAAAAAAAGGCCCATGGAACTTGAAGCCTTCTGCTATAAGAACAAGAGATCCATGAAACTTGAAGCATTCTACTGTAACAACAAGAGGCCCATGAACCTTGAAGCCTTCTTCTGTAAGAATAAGAGATCCATGAAACTTGAAGCCTTCTACTGTAACAACAAGAGGTCCATACAACTTGAAGCCTTCTACTGTAACATCAAGAGGTTCATGTCATGATGACCCTTGAAGCCTTCTACTGTAACAACAAGAGGTCCATGTCATGATGAACCTTGAAGCCTTCTACTGAAACAACAAGAGTTTCATGAAACTTGAAGCCTTCTACTGTAACAACAAGAGGTCCATGTCATGGTGAACCTTGAAGCCTTCTACTGAAATAACAAGAGTTTCATGAAACTTGAAGCCTTCTACTATAAGAACAAGAGGTCCACGAAACTTGAAACATTCTACTGTAAGAACAAGAGGTCCATGAAACCTGAAACCTTCTACTATAAGAACAAGAGGTCTACGTCATGATGACCCTTGAAGCCTTCTACTGATACAACAAGAGGTCCATGTCATGATGAACCTTGAAGCCTTCTACTGAAACAACAAGAGTTTCATGAAACTTGAAGCCTTCTACTGAAACAACAAGAGGTCCATGAAACTTGAAGCCTTCTACTATAAGAACAAGAGGTCCATGAAACTTGAAACACTCTACGGTAAGAACAAGAGGTCCACGAAACTTGAAACCTTCTACTATAAGAACAAGAGGTCCATGTCATGATGGACCTTGAAGCCTTCTACTGAAACAACAAGGTCCATGAAACTTGAAGCCTTCTACTATAAGAACAAGAGGTCCATGAAACTTGAAACACTCTACTGTAAGAACAAGAGGTCCATGGACATTAAAGCCTCTACTGTAAGAACAAGAGGTCCATGAACCTTGAAACTTTCTACTGTAAGAACAAGAGGTCCACGAACCTTGAAATGCTGTACTGTAAGAACAAGAGGTCCATGAAACTTGAAACACTCTACTATAAGAACAAGAGGTCCATGGACCTTAAAGCCTCTACTGTAAGAACAAGGTCCATGAACCTTGAAACTTCCTACTGTAAGAACAAGAGGTCCACGAACCTTGAAATGCTGTACTGTAAGAACAAGAGGTCCATGAACCATGATATGCTATTCTGTATAAACATAAATAGATTTGATAACCTTACAGGTTACTTATTAAGAAACTAGAAATGTGTCCATGGAATATGGATGCCTCCACTATAATTTGATGAGACAGAAGCATTGTTGCATAAGCCACTTTCTTTTAATTATTAGAAACAGCAAGCATAAACATGTGTATTAAGTTTTAGTAGTTTATATCCATTAATAATTTTGAAAAAGATTTCACATCTGAAATCAATTGTGTAAAATGTAGGTGAAGGTCAGTAATCCAGAGAGTGTATAAGAGCTCCTCAAGATGTACCCGTGTATAAGGTATGAAGAGTGTTTGTCTATTGATGATTTAGAAGTAGAGAAACTCAAAAATCTTAACTAAAAGACAGGTGGAACAGATGCAAATTATACTATAAGCACCTCCACTATCGTGATGCAAGGCGTCAAAAATTTAACTGGAATCAATGAAGTGTAAAAAGGAATGTCATAGTTGGTCACGGTGACATAGTTTATCTAGATGTATCTGTGTATATGAAGTTTAAAAACTTACAGGTAGGCCAAGGTCAGTCCAAGTGACCCCGTTTTGTTCAGAATGAATACCGTAGTTCTCATCTAGATGTATCTGTGTATGATGTTGGTGTAAGGTTGTATATGTGTATGATGTTGGTGTAGGCTATCTGTTATTTAGAAAGGGAGGTAACTAAAAACATTAACCAAGATGTGACCGAGCAATTGGACAAAACAACCGACCAGACAGGATGGCTGAAGGTAGCTCTATATGCCGCTTCAATCATTGTAATGCAGGGCATAAAATGAATTTAAATTGTTTTGGCAAAGTTCCCATATCAATCTCTATAAAGGCAATTGAGGACTAGGGATCACAGTTGTTCTATTTGTATTTGTTTCTATGGTGTTTTACATCACTTTAAACACATGTAAGGCGACGATCGGTTTTATTTTTTTGTGGTGGAGGCATACCACCTACTTTTCCTGGGTAGAACCAGTACTGTACACCTCCCTCCATCCGTAAGAAAAGTCACTTCCTCACTTACAAGTCGAGCTCCCAGTGGAATTCGAACTCGCAGTGGTGAGCAGCGAGACGGTTTGCAACGCAATGTCGTTAACCCCTAGGCCACGGAGATGCATGTTTGTAGCACTATCCTGGCTGCAGCAATCATGCCTGGGTTTCCCGGAATGTTAAATTTCATGAGGATTAATCTTGTCATCAAATGCAAGGTTCCGGTTTATGTAAACAAAAATGGCCACAAGCAACCTTATGGAAGTGAAATTCAACTCTAAATTAAAGCCAAACCTGAATTGTAACAACAATGTAATTTCAATTGTCTATTAATGTGCCATATTTGCAGTATTATGTCAGCTGTGACAATTTCAGATATTCTTAAATCAATATCCGGGATGTCTAAGTTACACCAATTTCAGCAACTGTGAGATTTAATTTATTTTAAATGCGTTGTAGCGAGTCATTTGATTATTAAGCTGATTATTTTCATTGCTGTTTGAAAACAGATGATGCTCTGTCAGTGATGTAACCGTATTGTGTGGATCTACGAATTTCTATCAGAGGGAGTGCTTAGTCTTTTTAATAATGTGAACCAGATTCAGGGATCATCCTCGGCTGTCAAAAAAGGGAGAAGTTTGGGCAATTTTAGGGAGATTTCTTCGATTTTTACTCACTGTGTAAAATATATAATGAAAAACTTACACATTGGCTCAAAAGAGGGAAAAGTCTAGAAAATTTGAGAGACTTTTTCTTCCAAGTCTCCCTCTAGGATGATTCCTGAGCTTTGGCAGAAAGTTTAATTATACAGGAAACAGAACATTATTGACTTAAGTAGGAAAATATAACACTCCATCATACTGGCCTGGAGGTTGTGTCATGGAGTCCATGTTAAATTAATAAATGATAAATTTGATAGAATTGCTCAGATGACGTTAGTTTTCATAATATAGATGCAGCGACTACTTTTCCTGAACTTTTTAAATGTTGGCTGTGTACTGGAGAGATGTAAATATCTTACTGATCCTTTTTTTCCTGGAAAGCTGAAGAACTCATCTGGTCCTTGCCGTTGTGGCATCTGTTGTAATACTGAGATGAGCTTTGCTGAATGTCTCGGCTGAAACAGATCCAAGAAATAAACTTTACTGAATGTTGCAGCTGGTATAATTAAACAAATAAATGTCAATAAATGTCCCAACTAAATAGCTACAAAACTGACCTTATACCCAGATTAGGCTGAGATGTAAACATCAGTTTTACATGACCTTATACTCAGATTTGGCTGGAATCTAAGCATCAGTTTTATATGACTTTATACCCAGATTTGGTTGGGATGTAAGCATCAGTTTTACATGACCTTATACCCAGATTTGGCTGGAATCTAAGCATCAGTTTTACATGACCTTATACCCAGATTTGGCTGGAATCTAAGCATCAGTTTTACATGACCTTATACCCAGATTTGGCTGGAATCTAAGCATCAGTTTTATATGACTTTATACCCATATTTGGTTGGGATGTAAGCATCAGTTTTACATGACCTAATACCCAGATTTGGCTGGGATGTAATCATCAGTTTTACATGACCTTATACCCAGATTTGCCTTGATGTAATCATCAGTTTTACATGACCTTATACCCAGATTTGGCTGGGATGCAAGCATCAGTTTTACATGACCTTATACCCAGTTTTGGCTGGGATGCAAGCATCAGTTTTACATGAACTTATACCCAGATTTGGCTGGGATGTAAACATCAGTTTTACATGACCTTATACCCAGATTTGGCTGGGATGTAAACATCAGTTTTACATGACCTTATACCCAGATTTGGCTAGAATGTAAAGATCAGTTTTACATTACCTTATACCCAGATTTGGCTGGGATGTAATCATCAGTTTTACATGACCTTATACCCAGATTTGGCTGGGATGCAAGCATCAGTTTTACATGACCTTATACCCAGATTTGGCTGGGATGTAAACATCAGTTTTACATGACCTTATACCCAGATTTGACTGGGATGTAAACATCAGTTTTACATGACCTTATACCCAGATTTGGCTGGGATGTAAACATCAGTTTTACATGACCTTATACCCAGATTTGGCTGGAATGTAAAGATCAGTTTTACATTACCTTATATCCAGATTTGGCAGGGATGTAAGAATAAGTTTTGCATGACCTTATACCCAGATTTGGGTAGAATGTAAAAATCAGTTTTACCAGACCTTAATATACTCAGATTTTGGGCGGGATGTAAACATCAGTTTTACATCAACCTTATACCCAGATTAGGCTGGGATGTAAACATCAGTTTTACATAGCCTTATACAGGTTTCTCGAGATTCTAAGTTTCTCAGCACCAGTCTGGCATAGCCGTATACAGTTTTCTCGAGTTTCCAAGACATTAACCTTATATGACCTAATAACAATAATTAATCATCATGTTTCGTCTAACTGATCAATAGAAGTATTTCCTTTGAATAACAGGGAAGATTGTAATGAGGTCTTTAATCAGCAGACTCGGGTATAATTAGATCAAGATGCTTTGCACACTTCTTGATGTGCAATATTAACATTGTTTAACTAGAACTATCAAGGAAGGTGATGAATACCCCCGCTTAAATTCTAAGTCAAAGAAAGGGTCATAACTCTGTAATAAACTAGAGGTTGTTTTTAGTAAAAACAGATATCTCCCCCACCAGGGAAAGGGCAATAAATCTGTAATATCTTTTATACTTTTTAAGGTATTGCAGGATCCAGTTTTCCGGACGGACAGAGTTTTTTCTTTAAAATTTTGTTGCCATAGCAACCACAATTTTTTCCATATCAACAAAATTAAATAACGTGCATAATCTCCTTGTGCCCCTACCATATGTAAAAGTTTTCATAAAAATTTTAAGTTATAGCAGGATCAAGTTTTTCGGACGGACCGACGAACGGGAGGTAACACCGGCAGGGGACTAATAAGAAGTACATCAGTAACTTATGTCCACAATACTGATCAGTGTTGATTTTTTGGGCTGTCTTTATAGCAGTTATTGGGTCATTTTCCCAATGTCAAAACATATATATATTTTTCCCAATTCTGAGGAAAAAAAACGAAAAAAAGAAAGTAGCAAAAGTGTGATAATTATTGAGTATGAAACACTTTAAATGCCTCTGTTGACCTTGGTGTCCTGTAAACAGGATCAAAGATACAATTTTTAAATGACCATTTTGCAGTATTTTATATTTTTTTCCAATTTTTAGAAAAATCGCTCTAAAATTCCCAATTGTGACATCACAGTATGGGTTATGTTCGCAAAATATAGAAATAAAACACTGATGTTTCAGATTAAGCCCAGCTGAGTGCTCTTCTATAGTCTATATGCCTACAGAAGAAAAACACTTACTGACAATTACTCTTTTCTATTAGAGATAACATTCTCAGAAAGATGAACTGGAACACAATTACATACTATTATTTACGTTTTATTTAACCATTTCATTTATAGCTTCAGCTTCTCAATGTCTCTGGAAGTTGATTGTATAGTAACCATAAAAAGCACTTTGCATAAAAGCACCATTTCTCTCAAAGCCAGTTTTGATGGCATATCACTACCCTAATTTAATTGACCAATGCATTACACAATGGATTTGGTGGCTTGGAGGTGTATGGTAGGATAATAACGGGAACTTAAATCTGTCAATAGGGGTAGTAGGGTAAGTAGTAAAGTAGGACTAAGTAGTAAAGTAGGACATTAAGGCCACTTTAGAAGTATGACTAAAAGGCCACTTTCAGTAGTAAAGTAGTACTATAAGGCCACTTTAAGTAGTAAAGTAGGACAATAAGGCCACTTTAAGTAGTAAAGTAGGACTATAAGGGCACTTTAAGTAATAAAGTAAGACAATAAGGCCACTTTAAGTAGTAAAATAGGACTATAAGGCCACTTTAAGTAGTAAAGTAGGACAATAAGGCCACTTTAAGTAGTAAAGTTGGACTATAAGACACTTTAAGTAGTAAAGTAGGACAATAAGGCCACTTTAAAGGGGCTGATGCACTATTTTCAAACAATATTTATTTAAAAGGGCTCTGACAACCTTAAAAATAGTTGAACGAATTTTCAAAATGCCATGAAAAATAAAGGGGATATGGCCAATTGAAAATTTACGAAGAACATGAACGGAGGCGGCCATCTTTGAACGATGACGTCATCACGCCTTTTTACTATATATGGTATATTGGCAAATTATGTTGTAAAGCAAAGAAAATCACTGCAAATTGATAAAAAATAAATATACATATGTAAAATATATAAACTGTATGCTTATTTTTCATTTCTAACGACTTTCTTAGCTTTAAAAGACATTTAATCAGAATGCCATATATGGTAAAAAGCGCGATGACGTCATCGTTCACAAATTTGTGTTTCTTTGCTCATTTTCAATAGGACATAACTTCTTTATTTCTCATGGCATTTTGATAATTATTTCAGCTTTGTTCAAGATTTTCAGTGCCCTTTGAAACAAACGTTGTTTTAAAATAGTGCATCAACCCCTTTAAGTAGTAAAGTAGGACTATAAGGCCACTTTAAATAGTAAAGTATGACATTAAGGGCACTTTAAGTAGTAAAGTAGTAGTAAAGTAGGACTATAAGGCCACTTTAAGTAGTAAAGTAGGAAAATAAGGGCATTTTAAGTAGTAAAGTAGGAATATAAGGCCACTTTAAGTAGTTAAGTAGGACAATAAGGCCACTTTAAGTAGTAAAGTAGGACAATAAGGCCATTTTAAGTAGTAAAGTATGACTAAAAGGCCACTTTCAGTAGTAAAGAAGGACTATAAGGCCACTCTAAGTAGTAAAGTAGGACAATAAGGCCACTGTAAGTAGTAAAGTAGGACAATAAGGGCACATTAAGTAGTAAATTAGGCCAATAAGGGCACATCAAGTAAAGTAGGACTATAAGGCCACTTAAAATAGTAAAGTAGGACAATAAGGCCACATTAAGTAGTAAAGTAGGACAAGAAGGGCACTTTAAGTAGTATAGTAGGCCAATAAGGACACTGTTAAGTAGTAAAGTAGGACAATACGGGCTCATTAAGTAGTTAAGAAGTACAATAAGGGCACAGTAAGTGGTAAAGTAGGACAATAAGAGCACATTAAGTAGTAACGTTGGCCAATAAGGTTACATTACGTAGTAAAGTGTGCCAATAAGGGCACATTAAATGGTAAAGTAGGACAATAAGGGCACATTAAGTAGTAAAGTAGGACAATAAGGGCACATTAAGTAGTAAAGTAGGACAATAAGGGCATTTTAAGTAGTAAAGTAGGACAATAAGGGCATTTTAAGTAGTAAAGTAGGAATATAAGGTCACTTTAAGTAGTTAAGTAGGACAATAAGGTCACTTTAAGTGGTAAAGTAGGACAATAAGGCCACTTTAAGTAGTAAAGTAGGACAATAAGGCCATTTTAAGTATTAAAGTATGACTAAAAGGCCACTTTCAGTAGTAAAGTAGGACTATAAGGCCACTCTAAGCAGTAAAGTAGGACAATAAGGCCACTGTAAGTAGTAAAGTAGGACAATAAGGGCACATTAAGTAGTAAACTAGGACAATAAGGGTACATTAAGCAGTAAATTAGGCCAATAAGGGCACATCAAGTAAAGTAGGACTATAAGGCCACTTAAAATAGTAAAGTAGGACAATAAGGCCACATTAAGTAGTAAAGTAGGACAATAAGGGCATTTAAAGTAGTAAAGTAGGAATATAAGGCCACTTTAAGTAGTTAAGTAGGACAATAAGGTCACTTTAAGTGGTAAAGTAGGACAATAAGGCCACTTTAAGTAGTAAAGTAGGACAATAAGGCCATTTTAAGTATTAAAGTATGACTAAAAGGCCACTTTCAGTAGTAAAGTAGGACTATAAGGCCACTCTAAGCAGTAAAGTAGGACAATAAGGCCACTGTAAGTAGTAAAGTAGGACAATAAGGGCACATTAAGTAGTAAACTAGGACAATAAGGGTACATTAAGCAGTAAATTAGGCCAATAAGGGCACATCAAGTAAAGTAGGACTATAAGGCCACTTAAAATAGTAAAGTAGGACAATAAGGCCACATTAAGTAGGAAAGTAGGACAAGAAGGGCACTTTAAGTAGTATAGTAGGCCAATAAGGACACTGTTAAGTAGTAAAGTAGGACAATACGGGCTCATTAAGTAGTTAAGAAGTACAATAAGGGCACATTAAGTGGTAAAGTAGGACAATAAGAGCACATTAAGTAGTAACGTTGGCCAATAAGGTGACATTACGTAGTAAAGTGTGCCAATAAGGGCACATAAAATGGTAAAGTAGGACAGTAAGGGCACATTAAGTAGTAAAGTAGGACAATAAGGGCACATTAAGTAGTAAAGTAGGACAATAAGGGCATTTTAATTATTAAAGTAGGCCAATAAGGGCACATCAAGTAGTAAAGTAGGACAATAAGATCATTTTAGGTACAAAAGTAGGACAATAAGGTCTCTTAAGTAGTAAAGTAGGCCAATAAGGTCACTTAAGTAGTACAGTAGGACAATAAGGGCACTGTAAGTAGTAAAGTAGGTCAATAAGGTCACATTACGTAGTAAAGTGTGCCAATAAGGGCACATGAAGTGGTAAAGTAGGACAATAAGGGCACATTAAGTAGTAAAGTAAGCAATAAGGCCACTTTAATCATTAAAGTAGGCCAATAAGGGCACATCAAGTAGTAAAGTAGGACAATAAGATCATTTTAGGTACAAAAGTAGGACAATAAGGTCACTTAAGTAGTAAAGTAGGCCAATAAGGTCACTTAAGTAGTACAGTAGGACAATAAGGGCACTGTAAGTAGTAAAGTAGGTCAATAAGGGCACATGAAGTGGTAAAGTAGGACAATAAGGGCACATCAAGTAGTAAAGTAGGACACTAAGGCCACCTTAAGTAGAAAAGTAGGACAATAAGGTCACTTTAGGTAGTAAACAGTAGGACAATAAGGGCACATTAAGTAGTAAAGTAGACCAATATGGGCACTTTAAGTAGTAAAGTAGACCAATATGGGCACATTAAGCAGTAAAGTAGGCCAATAAGGGCACTTTAAGAAGTAAAGTAGGACAATAAAGGCACGTTAAGTAGTAAAGTAGACCAATAAGGGCACTTTAAGTAGTAAAGTAGGCCAATAAGGGCACATTAAGTAGTAAAGTAGGACAATAAGGCCACATTAAGTAGTAAAGTAAGACACTAATGCCAATTTAAGGAGTAAAATATGCTAACTAGAAATTGTTATTGTCCATGGGACAAAAACGTATGGCTCCCCCACTCGCCCGAACAGGCATAATTGACGACTCTAGGTCCAACTGTTCTTTATTGATCTGAGATCGTTTTGATATTCAATATCCCTGTGACTGTATCTACTATCTGTATCAGTAAGGCCACATAAAAAAATATGTGTGGTTCAAGGAACCAGACCGACCCTATTTTTTTAAAGGGCCGACCCTAAAACTTCTTATGCAAAAATTGAAAAAAAAAAAAAAATCAATAAAAAAAAAAAAAAAAAAAAAAAATGAAACAAAAAAAAAATTAAAAAAAAAAAAAAAAAAATTTTTTTTTTAAAAAAAAATCTAAATTAAAAAAAAAAAAAATCAATAGGGGTCATCTACTGGTCATGACCAACCATCCTTCCAAGTTTGAGGACCCTAGGTCCAACCATTCTCTAGTTATTGATCGGACATAGTTTCACCGCAACCTTGACCTTTGACCTAGTGACCCCAAAATCAATAGGGTCATCTACTGGTCATGACCAACCATCCTTCCAAGTTTGAGGACCCTAGGTCCAACCATTCTCTAGTTATTGATCGGACATCGATTTGATAGTCAATGTCACCGCAACATTGACCTTTGACCTAGTGACCCCAAAATCAATAGGGGTCATCTACTTGTCATGACCAACCATCCTTCCAAGTTTGAGGACCCTAGGTCCAACCATTCTCTAGTTATTGATCGGACATCGTTTTGATAGTCAATGTCACCGCAACATTGACCTTTGACCTAGTGACCCCAAAATCAATAGGGGTCATCTACTTGTCATGACCAACCATCCTTCCAAGTTTGAGGACCCTAGGTCCAACCATTCTCTAGTTATTGATCGGACATCGTTTTGATAGTCAATGTCACCGCAACATTGACCTTTGACCTAGTGACCCCAAAATCAATAGGGGTCATCTACTTGTCATGACCAACCATCCTTCCAAGTTTGAGGACCCTAGGTCCAACCATTCTCTAGTTATTGATCGGACATCGTTTGTGACACAGACAGACAGACAGACAGAAAGCACAAAAACAATATGGCTCCCCTACCACACTTTGTGTGGGGGAGCCATAATAAGGGCATTTTAAGTAGTAAAGTAGGCCAATAAGGGCACTTTAAGTAGAAAAGTTGGACAATAAGGGCACATAAAGTAGTAAAGTAGGACAATAAGGGCACTTTAAGTAGTAAAGTAGACCAATAAGGACACTTTAAGTAGAAAAGTAGGACAATAAGGGCACATTAAGTAGCAAAGAAGGACAATAAGGGCACGTTAAGTAGTAAAGTAGACCAATAAGGGCACTTTAAGTAGTAAAGTAGGCCAATAAGGGCACATTAAGTAGTAAAGTAGGACAATAAGGGCACTTTAAGTAGATCAAAAGGGCTGACTAAACTACCTGTATAGGGTAAAAGGGTACATTAAGCTGCAAAGTAGGTCCGATAACCTGTAGAGAAGTCAATAAGGGCACGTTGACCTATAGAGTAGGTTGAGGTGCGCGGTTTACCGGTATTTAGCATAGGCGGTACACACCGCAGTACGTTTGAGTCCGTACCGGTACTTAGGCTCTTTCTGCGACTAAGAAATATACGCAAATTACCGAAAAAAAATATGTGACCTTATTGTTTTATTTCTAATTCATGTTTGTTTGCTGCTTCACTGTGAATGTAACGCAGTTAATCAAACAATTACAGATATAACTATAGACAATCACATTAAAAATAAGTAAATAAAAACAATTAACAAGAAATATCACTGTAAGTGACAAATGCCCCCGAAGTGTCCTTTGACCTCTAAGTATGACCTTGACCTTGGAGCCATGGACCTGGATTTGTGCTCGACACGTTGTTTGGTTGTGGTGAGCACTTGTGCCAAGTTATTTGAAAATCCGTCCAGGCACAATTTGACCTTTGACCTCTAAGTGTGACCTTGACCTTGGGGCCACAGACCTGGATTGCGCGACACATCGTCTTGTTGTGGTGAGCACTTGTGCCAAGTTATTTGAAAATCCGTCCATGAATCCGTCCATGAGTTATTGACCGGACACCATTTGACTTTTGACCTCCAAGTGTGACCTTGACCTTGAAGACATGGGTTTTGCGCTCAACACATCGTCTTGTTATGGTGATCACTTGTGTCAAGTTATTTAAAAATCCCTGCAGGGGTTGTGCCATTACGGTCCGGACACGAAATTGCGACCTGTTTTCGACCTATGAACTGCAAGTGTGACCTTGACCTTTGAGGTACGGACCTGGGTTTTGCGCGCGACACATCGTCTTGTTATGGTGATCACTTGTGCCAAGTAATTTAAAAATCCCTGCAGGGGTTGTGACGTTACGGTCCGGACACGAAAATGCGTACCTGTTTTTGACCTATGAACTGCAAGTGTGACCTTGACCTTTGAGGTACGAACCTGGGTATTGCGCGCGACACATCATCTTGTTATGGTGATCACTTGTGCCAAGTTACAGAAAGACGGACGGTGCGATTACTATATCCCCCCGAAACTGTTTTCTTCACACAGGTCAATACCCTTTAACCCTGTATCCATTTTACATGTACCTGTTTTGATCGTTCTTTGATACTCAGAATTTCTTTTAAGGGTATTTGTGTATTTGAACTTTTGACCTCTATCCCAGAGTCCCATGGTGACCCTGTACTGATATTCCCAAAATCATTACATTTTACTGAGAAAGAAAATAGATATTAAACCAAATTTACCTCCACCATACTTTATTTTTCGCGGTACCCAACCTAAAGCGTAGGTAAGTGCATATAAGATCAGGCTCATTTGTTTAAAACAAACTTTCTAACTTACCCATTTTCCTTCAACAGCCTTAAGGAATTTAAAGAGAAGTTTGAGTTCCCTAACAGTGATACTGTAGGCAGCCAGGATTCCCAACATTTCCACCAGTAAATCTAAAATGACAGATGCAACCTGGTAACATAACCCCACACAATGTCAGCTCTATAGTAAATCTGAATATATAGCAATATAGAACAAAAGTGTTGGGAGTTTATCAAGACAATCATGGTTGATGATGACGTTGAAACTAAACCAACTGATGGTAGACTATTGATGCTAGTGATGGGCAATCGGTTGAAATTTACAATCGATCATTGGTTACAAGTGGTTGGATGTAACCAATCAATCATCCGTTATAATCGATTAGTCAATATAAAGTATAACATGTGCATGTTAATCTGAGTTTCAAACCTTGAACATAGAATAATTTCTTATTAAGTATGTATTGTAGCACAGTCGGTGACATTTCCTTTGATGAATGCAAAGCACTAAATCGTTTAATTTAGGGTAACTAAAGGGGAGTGGGTATACCATACTACAACTTCCAGATAGAGTATGGACGTCATTCTGACGTCACAGTGTTAATAAGTACACCATGCTACAATAAAGATACGCCCATCTCGGTGTTTAAATAAGCCAACTCGCTGAGACCAGACTCTATCTATTACTTACTTCCTGTTTTGTTTCTTATGCCACTGTTATTTCATTTTAATCAGCAAAATAATTCAGATACCAATGTGTTTGTGTATATGTTCATTTTCACAAGTGTAATTCGTAGCTTTTGTTTCCTGGATAATCAGGTTTATTTCTTTTTTTTAATATTTATTTAAAGTGCATTTTAACATTTTACCGATGATCGATTATAGACTTTCATAATCGATCATCATAATTGGATGTCTAAGTAACTGATGATCGGTTACAATCGATTAATCGGTACATCACTAATTGATGCAACTAACTGCTTCCAAAATCAGAATAAATGATATACTGCTGCTAGCCAGCAATTCCATTAATTTGCAAAACAAGACCACTTTACAGCGAAAATTATACCAGCAGCAAATTGCAGCATTTATGACATTTACCAACTTATTTATTATGTTTACAAAAATAGACGCTGCCTAAAGTTAGATGCCTTGTCTATTTCCATAAGCCGTTAATTTGTTTCTATAACTTTGATATTTGTTGACCGGTTCCTTTCAGGGTTTGATGATGGGTGGGGTTTGCCCCCACTAAAATCTAACAAGTTTTGACCTATGCTTGTCTAGAGGATCATATGCACACAACCCTCCCAACTCAAATACTGGATTCGCACATGGGGAGATTGAGGGGTTGATCTGCACATGATATTACTTAAACGTAATAATATATTGAAATTACATTTAATTTATTATTAATTTACAAGTCATGAAATAAGAAGTCATAAAGTTAGAACTTACGAAATATTAAACTGAACATTGTTTAACGGTTCATCAACGCATTATAGTATGTATAGAGCCGCACCAGGGAGTGAGAAAAGATATTTAGAAATCCGGGAACCAGCCTATTCTTCCTAACAAATTGATTCTGATTGTTCTTTAACATGTAACTGAGCACAAGTACAATTTTTATAAAGTCTTTGGTACCCGGCCTAGGATTGATTTGTTTGAATGGGGTTTTACGTCACTTTTAGCACATGTAAGGCCAGATACGACAGTCAATTTTTCTTGGCCAAGATACTAAAACTGCATTTAAAACTTTCTCGTCTCTCACCGCTGCGGGTTTGAATCCCACTGGTAGCTTGACATGTCAAGTACACCGTTAACACTGTCTATCCCGTGTGCAGGGAAAGGCATACCCTGTGAACGTTAACTATCTTGCCGAGCTTGTGTAAATCATTGATTCACAACTGTGAACCTGTACTGGAGACAAGGCTTCCTAGGTCCCCAAGAGGTTTTTGGAAGTAACAGAAGAAAGATAAAGAAATCCTGATTTAAGTCTAATGTACAATAATGGACATTCAAGTTAGTGACAACTTATTTATAGTAACCATGGTAACACACACTCGATTTGTGTTTGCTACATATTAACCTTTGTTATTCTTAGCATCCATTTGTTATGGACAGGATAATTTGCCCCTGGTATTATTTCCACTGTAATTTAATGAATTTTGAAGTATGCATCCATACCTGCGACAATATCTCCAGCTTGTAGCAGTATCTGCACCACCCGGGTTATCAGCCCGACCGCGGTACACGCCTGTAAGTTCCGCCGACTCTTCTTCAACATGGCCATAAACACGCTCCATATCTCCGCCTGTAACACAATTGTAATACATTTATGCAAAACAATTTCTATGATAAACATAATAATATGAATGAGCAAAACATTATGCACACTGCCGTTCCTTTGCAATTATATGTATTCTACTTGTAAGATTTATCTTGTATGTAATTATTTGTGAAGATTTACTTAAAGGGACTGTAGGCATACAGACAAACAGTTCTGAAAAACATGAGAAAAAAAGGTGACAGAATTATCAAAATCGGATGATAAACGAAGAGAAGATATGACCATCTGAAGGTGGTTCTAAAATGGATTTTGAAACTATACCACCTTTCCAGTACTCTCAATAATTATGATTGTTTGGCTGTATGACTTCATTCCCATTAAAATAAATAAAAAAAAAAAAAAATACTACCAGAAGCGACATAACTAGATGGCCATTGCCAGCATGTCGTCCGTAAATTTGAAAAAATCAGAGCTAGCAAGTGTGAGACAAGAAAACCATATCACTTACACTGAATGCAAAAGTGATCACTAAGTTGAGCTCTCTGCAAGCGGGCTCAACAATAAATAACACTTCCAGAAGTGATATAATGACCTTGAAGCTCTACTGATAGATTTTTGATAGCTAAATCAGCATTCCTGCGAAGTTTCATGAAAATCTGTCATGTAGTTTCAGAGGAGTAGTCGCTACAAGTTTTTACCATATAACTCTATGTAAACAAAGATGAATGCTGGCGGCCATGTTTAATGTCGAATCAAAATAACTTTCAACAAGGACCAACATCATTCCATACTGATCATTTTAGAGAAATTCAAATATCAATATCACTTATAGTTTTCAAGAAGTAGTCACTACAAAAAAAAAATAAAAAAATCTATTTTTAGCTTTTGTGGCAATCTTGGATTTCACATCAACATGATTTTTTGCTAGGATCAACTAGACATCATAGGCAATGAAAATCCATCCAGTAGTTTCAGAGGAGTAGTCGCTACAAAAAAAGTTTACGGATGGACAGGCGGACGACGGACACTGCACCACGGCATAAGCTCTGCTGATCTTTGATCAGTAGCGCTAATAATACTAGCAGAAGTGAAGTAATATTACCTGAAGTGTTTCGGGACATTGCTCTATAACACTCAGCATGGGCAGTATAGTCTGGGCATCTTGGATGACAAAGTTGGCTTCAATGTCAAACTCTCCACCCACCAACTGAAAATATAATAATGCTTAACTGTCAAGTATGGCTCCAGGATGTATATCGGGTATTCCAGGATGTATATTGGGTATTGTCAAGTATGGCTCCAGGATGTATATCGGGTATTGTCAAGTATGGCTCCAGGATGTATATCGGGTATTGTCAAGTATGGCTCCAGGATGTATATCGGGTGTTGTCAAGTATGGCTCCAGGATGTATATCGGGTATTGTCAAGTATGGCTCAAGGATGTATATCGGATGTTTTCATGTTGGATCAACTTTATCTGGTTAAAGACATTCCACCAAGCCTTCTAAAACACTGGTCACACCCCCACTCATCCCCACCAGGGTTCTCTCCGAGGCCAATTTAGCTGAAAGCATCACCCGACATCCCCAAGGTTCCTCCAGTGTTACTAGACACATGTTGTTTATTCCCACTCAGTGGTGATAAATGATCTTGAAATTGGAGGTGACCATTGGATGTTTTTTTCACAGGGTCAAGTTAAAACATGTTAGCTCCGCCCCCCCTACATGTATTATCGCCTTTCAACCAATTCTAATGCTCAATTTAGTTCTGTGTTGAAATAATTTATAAATATAATACAAGGAAATGAAATGATGATGGCGAATAAATAATTAAATACTGTTTTTTCAGCACATGTCTATCGGAGTTAATTTTAAGCATGCTTCTGTCTTAAAGGGACGCATGGCAATGTCGATTTTTAAAACAAGAGGTCAATGACCTTGAAGCTCTACTGATTGATTTTGATTTCAGGAAGTAATCGCTACAGACTTGTTTTTTGAAAATCTATTTTTAACCGTGGCGGCCATCTTGAATTTCCGGCCGACCTGAAATTTTGCTAGGATCAATTTGACATTAAGAGCAACATTCCTGTGAAGTTTCATGAAAATCCGTCATTTAGTTTCAGAGGAGTAGTCGCTACAAGTTTTCATTATATAACTCTATGTAAACAAAGATGGCCGCTGGCAGCCATGTTTAACGTCAAATCAAAACGATTTTCGACAAGGACCAACATCATGTCATACTGATCATTTTAGAAAAAGTCCCATATCAATATCTCCTACTGTTTTGAAGAAGTAGTCGCTACAAACTTATTTATTTTAAATCTATTTTTAGCTGTGGCGGCCATCTTGAATTTCCGGCCGACCTGAAATTTTTCTAGGATCAACTAGACATCAAGAGCAACATTCCTGTGAAGTTTCATGAACATCCGTCAAGTAGTTTCAGAGAAGTAGTCGCTACAAGTTTTTACTATATAACTCTATGTAACCAAAGATGGCCGCTGGCAGCCATGTTTAACGTTGAATCAAAACGATTTTTGACAAGGATCAACATCATGTCATGCTGATCATTTTAGAAAAAGTCCCATATCAATATCACTTACAGTTTTCAAGAAGTAGTCGCTACAAACTTGTATTTTAAAACTCTATTTTTAGCTTTGGTGGCCATCTTGGATTTCACATCAACATGAATTTTTGCTAGGATCAACTAGACTTTATGGGCAACATTTCTGTAAAGTTTCATGAATATCCATCCAGTAGTTTCAGAGGAGTTGTCGCTACAAATAAAAGTTTACGGACAGACGGACAGACGGACGGACGGACGACGGACGCCGCACCACGGCACAAAAAACACAAAAACTCACGGTGTCCCATTAGTTTTTCTCCATAACTTGCGTTTGTTCAATCATTAATATTAATTATAAGAATAGTATAAAGTAAATTGTTTTTGCCTATTATTAACATTTGATAATATTGCACCAATAATATACTTAAAGGGACACACGGCAATCTTGTTTTTGTAAAAACTCACGGCGTCCCGTTAGTTTTTCTCTTCACTTGCATTTATTCAATCATTATTAATTGTTAACATAGTTGAAAGCAATTATTTTTTTACACATTACTAACTTCTTATAATATTGCACCAATAATATATTTAAAAAAATGGTAAAATAGTGAAGAAAATTGAAATCTCATTTTTTTATTTAATTATATGCAAGGAGTTTTAAAGTCAAAATGACACAGGATAATTAAATCGAGTAGCACATTTTAATATTTGAATAGAAGTAAAATAAGACGAAAAAATAACAACTCAAACTTTTATTTAATTATATGCAAGCAGGTTTTAAGTTAAAATAATACTGGATAAATAAATCAAGACGCTAATTTTAATCTTTGATAAACATTTCAAGCTTGCTGCGTATCATTTTAACAGTTAAAAAGCATGTAATTATTATTATGTAGGGCATTTTTCTTCTTTTCCATGACAATTAATTTTTGTTTTTCATAAATCTTTATTATTATATATACAGTAAAATACAAGTGATGTAAATAGTCACTCGGACGGCACTCTTAAATAATAAAGAGATGAAAATGTATTACTTTACTGAAAAGTATTACTTCAACTGTGTAATGTACATGTATATATAATCTGAATGTTCATGTAATCACTGTTCACTGTTCACTATTTACACTCACTGTTCATAAAATCTGTTCACTTTTCAATATCTGCACTATTCACTGTTCAATATTTGCACTGTTCAATATTTACACTGTTCATTGTTCAATATTAACACTGTTCATTGTTCAAGGGAGAGAAGAGTCATGTATGTATATATAAGGCAGTGAGTTATATTATTATTGATAATTTTAAACTATGTTTAACAAACGAAATGAAATATCTTAAAGAGTGCCGTTTACAGAATGTTTTAGTAATTTTGTTGAGAACTTTTAGAAATAGGGGTAAATATTTGAAAATAATGCATCATTTTTTTGTAATAATTATGCAACTTAAAATCTGAGTTTTAGGTGAAATTAGTATATTTTTTGCAATAGTTTACAGTACATTTTCACATGTGGGATTGCTTTATATTGAACACCTTAAAACAGGCTTCATGACAACCGCACTTGTAAGAAGGCGCCATATAGTAATACATATTATATATGTATATATGTTATAAAATAATGTAATATGAAAAAATAATAAGATCAATAACTGCCAGTTACAGATCACCCCAATGCGTCCTCCCGCGAAGCAAGATCGGGTACAATCCACAGATCACCCCAATGCGTCCTCCCGCGAAGCAAGATCGGGTACAATCCCCGGAGGAAGGCATTGACGTAAATACAACACCGGTGCCACATGTAGTGGGAAATGTCTACAGTGGACGGAAAACAGACGACACCGAGCAATTAGTCCGACGCCTGAGAAGGACAGTTAAAGGGACACACAGCAATCTTGATGTTTTATCAAGCATCAATATTAGCGTCTCTACTTATTTATCAAGCAACATTTTGACTTTAAACCGGCTTGCATATCATTAAATAAAAATGATGTGTTTTCAATTTTCTATGTTATTTTACCAAATGTTGAAATATATATTGGTGCAGTATTATCAAAAGTCAGTAATATACAAAAACAATTTGGTTTATACTATTGTTATAATTATTATTAATGATTGAAATAATGCATGTTATTTAGAAAAACTAATGGGACGCCGCGAGTTTTCAAAAAATCAAGATTGCCAGATCGCAGTGTTGGAATGTAATATTTAACTTTCATAACAACTAAACATCTGTAACTCTATATATCTACCATTTGGCCAATAACAAGTCTTCAAGGGTATTAACGAACTGTGAATACTATATTAAGCTTCACTGGAAAGTATATAAACAATTAAATATATTAACAATTAAGTATATTAATAATTAACTAGATGTTGTTTTAGCAAAAACAGTCGTCTCCCCCACTGGGGAAAGGGCCATAAATCCACCATAAATCATTCAACTGGAACATGGCGGCGCTATGCGCAACAAGGCTTGGTATTGATCATCCCTGCCAAGTTTCATATTCAAATCCGGCCAGGAATTCAGCAAAACTTGTCTGGACAAAGCGACCGACCGACATCAAAAACAATATGTCTACCCTCCACAAAGTGGGAGAGATATAATTATTATAAGCAATTAAGTATACGAACAATTAAGTATATCAACAATTAGGTAATTAGGTATATCAACAATTAGGTATATCAACAATTAAGTATATCAACAATTAAACAAAGTTAGGGAAAACAACAAATTATTAATTCTTCCCTCAAACCTTTCCTTTCTAAACTTGTTACATTGATCAACATGGTTAAATAATTGGTTTCGACCGATTGTTTCCCTTGATAATAATATGCTTTTGTACCACAAAAATGTATATAAACTATTGAAAAGTATCAGAAGACCTATTGGGAACTATATGAACTACATAACAGTTCATAAACTCTCCAGTCACAGTGTTAATTACCTTTGTATATGGATCATTCAAGTCACCCAGTTTCCTGAGGGATTAAAACAATCTAGCCTACAGGCAAAATTGTCTCTTTCATAATATTCCAGTTGTAGAGATAATGACCCAGGTTCCATTAAGATCACTCATTAATGGTTGTTTATGAGATGATGAGAAAGCTCTGAGGTTTTTCAATATCGGAGATTTTTCAATATCAGCAATGTGGGAAGAAAAACTGATTTAAGTACAGAGCTCAGCAAACTCCATATTATAAACACGAAGCTGTGTATGTCTGGCCTGGTTGCAATAAAATACATATTTCCATAGGGTACTCTCCATTATTAATATGATATATGCCTTAATTACAATATTACAAATGGAAACTATGGGAAGAGATTATTTATACAAGCAATATATTTTTATAAATATAATAGTTGGACGCAACTTTGCTAAACGATAGTGCTCTTAGTATAAATTGCATAAATCAACAGTCTGTACAATGAGAACTGATTTTTTCTCAGAAATTGTCTACTTAAATAAAATGTTATTTACAGAACAGTATTTGCTCCATTAAGCACCCCCGGCACTTACATCATTCAAAATTGAATTGAATTGGATTTAAGTCGCACCAACAGGTCATATGGCGACTTTCCAGCTTCCATTGGTGGAGGAAGAGCCCAGGTGATCCTCCGGGCAATTTTTGTGCACGTGGGCACTTGGGTAGAACCACCGACATTCCGCAAGCCAGCTGGATTGCTTCCTCACATAAAAGATTCCTAGGCCCATGAGGGATCGCACCCACAGTGATGAGGGGCAAGTGATTTCAACCACTAACCACTCGTCCACACATCATTTAGACAGAGGCCAGCCTTATGAGACACAATTTCCATACTTCAATACAGACGCCAAATATACTGATGACAGATGTAGTGACGCAAGTATATGACAAGTATATTGACGACTAGTATACTGATGACTAGTATATTGACTTGATGACTATATTGATAGTATATTGACGATTAGAATATTGATGACAAGTATATTGATTTGATGACTAGTATATTCATGACAAATATATTAATGACTAGTATATTGATGATAAGAATATTGATGACAAGTATACTGATTTGATGACTAGTATATTCATGACAAATATATTAATGACTAGTATATTGATGATAAGAATATTGATGACAAGTATATTGATTTGATGACAAGTATATTAATGACTAGTATATTGATGATTAGAATATTGATGACAAGTATATTGATTTGATGACTAGTGTATTAACGACTAATACATAGACGACTAGTACACTGATCACTAGTATATTGTTGACAAGTATATTGATGTACATGTATACTGATGACTAATATACTGAAGACTAGTATACTGATGACTAGTATACTGAAGACTAGTACATTGACGACTAGTACATTGACGACTAGTACATTGACGACTAGTACTGATGACTAGTACACTGACGACTAGTACATTGACGGCTAGTACTGATGACTAGTACACTGACGACTAGTACATTGACGACTAGTACATTGACGACTAGTACTGATGACTAGTACACTGACGACTAGTACATTGACGGCTAGTACTGATGACTAGTACACTGACGACTAGTACATTGACGGCTAGTACTGATGACTAGTACACTGACGACTAGTACATTGACGGCTAGTACTGATGACTAGTACACTGACGACTAGTACATTGACGGCTAGTACTGATGACTAGTACACTGACGACTAGTACATTGACGGCTAGTACTGATGACTAGTACACTGACAACTAGTACATTGACGGCTAGTACTGATGACTAGTACACTGACGACTAGTACATTAACGGCTAGTACTGATGACTAGTACACTGACGACTAGTACATTGTCGGCTAGTACTGATGACTAGTACACTGACGACTAGTACATTGACGGCTAGTACTGATGACTAGTACACTGACGACTAGTACATTGACGGCTAGTACTGATGACTAGTACACTGACGACTAGTACATTGATGACTAGTACACTGACGACAAGTACATTGATGACTAGTACACTGACGACAAGTACATTGATGACAAGAATATTGATGACAAGTACATTGATGACTAGTACATTGATGACAAGAATATAGATGACTAGTATATTGATGACAAGTACATTGATGACTAGTACATTGATGACAAGTACATTGACGACTAGTACATTGATGACTAGTACATTGAAGACATGTATACTGATGACAAGTATATTGATGACTAGTACATTGATGACTAGTACAATGATGACTAGTACACTTAACGTCTCACACCACAATTAATTTTCCATAGGGTCCCATTGTAATGTTTTTGTTCGTGGCATAGAGATAAAAAAGATTTTGCAACATGTATTTATGCTTAAATTCTTCATTGATCCAATATCTGCATGTTATTAACTTTTAACAAATATTTACCAGATTGAACTTTTTTTAATTTCATGTTTGCGTGACACCTATCAAAATTTAGACAAAAATACAACACCGTGGAGATTAGACCCATGTGTAAAATGAGGCAGAATTAGCTAGAAATCTTATATCAACATGCATTTTTCTGTGATCTCTTCCTAAAATGCTGTAGATTTAGAACCTGGTAAAGATAAATCAATGTATCCTGTAAAATGTAGAAAAGCGAACTTGTTTTTTTAATCTACCTCCTTCATCTGTAGGGCAGGAGTATTCAAGGGAGATAATAGTGTTGTGAGTCCTGAAGACATGTATACTGATGACAAGTGCATCTTCATGAAGAAATATGCAATTATCAAAAGTTTCAGGGAATGTTAAATTTTTGCATAAGTTTTTGGAAGGACGTGCAAACAGTATAATTATATCCCCCTGTGGATCCAGACAATGCAGTCTATCCTTCGAGCTTGTTCTTCGTAGGGCAGCTTCCCGGATTCCTATGTTTCCTTCCCCTCTCTCTGGAATGGCTCTAAATAACCTATAATGTGTTGATGAGCCATTACGTTAATCAAAATTCAACCAATTCAATTGAATAGATTCATCTGGGTAAATAAAACAACTGTTAATGATACCACCGGGCAACCAACCATGTTGATCCAGATGGGAGATATTTAACAATCGTGAATGACCTGTTTACAGATTGCAGCATCACAGACTCACCAGTGAAAACAGATCAAGATTAAGCATGAAAAGGTATTCATCAAAAATCAATTTTCTTCCTTTAACCACAGCATGACAATATCGATGCGCAACTGAACAAGATGTATAGGAATGACATCGAGAGTTGCTTCTGGCAGAAATTCAAACCAAGTCCATCTTTTTGTGCCTTATCAAATTTATTATTAGAAGCTTCTACTAATTGGAAGTATGGATGCCTTGGTAATAAAGATCAAATGACATCAGCTGAAGTAATGAAGTTTAATTCTTGGATTGTAGAAAACTGAAGGCGGTTGTTTACTCCCTGTCACAGAAAAACACAATACGAATGATCCAATATTTGCCTGTTCTTACTGTGTTAAAGATACCTCTGGTTCAGACTTCTATAACGATTGATTCCTCCAACAGTGGTGCAAACGCTGGATTGCGAATTCAACATTTTAACTAAAAAAAGCTAAGTAATAAAGGGGGATAATTCAGGTAAAATACATGACAGAGTTATGATTCTTGTAAAATAACACTGTGTAATGATAATGAATATGTGTGCCATGCCCACAAACAGACGTTCTGACGGAAATTGCCAAACTATACGCCTGGATTTGCTACAAAATCCGGCTAGAAAGCTAGTATGTAATGGCTTTTTTTTTAAACTGGAATATGTTATTTGGCCTCTGGGATGACCGATTCCAAACTTTCACTTGTCCTGTATCGATATTCACTCGACAATAATTGTCAGTAGGAGCGGACGGCCCTGACTGGTTTGATGTTTTACTCGGCTCGATAACGTAATTGTATAGCAATATATCCAATGCCGGGAATTATAATAGTTTGACAGCGAGAGGTGGGTCTTCGAATACATTGAGGGGAGAAGGTGGGGTATCGCATTTTGACGAGAATTTGACATCGGCTGAGTTCAATAAACACTTGATCAATTCAACAATTAGCAAGGCTGGTGGCACATCCTTTTAATTTAAAGTTAAGTTTCACATTCATAGGTGCTGATTGGCAAACAGCATGCAGCGAGATATACACTTGTTATCAGGGCTGTACAAATCCTATAGCCCGACGCCCGGGACTAGTCCAAAACCAAAGTCGGGCGTGTCACTTTTTCAAAGATTTGTCCAATTTAAAAAAAAGAGAAAGTCGGGCGTGTCACTGTTTGAAAGATTTCAGTCCCAGATTTGTCCAATTACCAATGTCGGTCACCTGTCATAAAACAACCCCAGTACACTTCTCAATTGCACTCGCTTATGTAATGCAATAGGCATCCACAGCGGTGATCAGCGATGACCCCTTGCAATTTTATCAACAATCAACCATGCCGGAATTCCTGCCTCCAAATTACTTTAATTGACAGTCGACATTATCCAATCAATTGACCCGCTCTATTTTAATCCAGACCCGCTAGCCAATGAAACGACTACTACAGGTAAATCACGTTCATCACGTGATTACCTGTTTGTCACGTGGTGAGCTGAAAATGGCGATACACTGAAACAATAACACTAACACGTTGATTAATTAGCAATCAGGCCGATTTGTCGGCAATCTTTCGATGAGTAAAGAAAATAAGGACATTTGATAATGGAAGCATGTTTGATATGAAACGGTAGGTTTGATTTTTTGTTGTTTCTCAGTGTATTGTTGAGTGTAATTGTAACAGACATGAAAGGGCGGGTGGGGTAACAGTTTGTGCATAGTTAGTGTACTAATTACGTTCGAAGGAATTGAGTTGTCAAAAAAAAAAATTAAAAAAAAAAAAAAAAAAATTGATATACATAATCAGTTTGACTTAATTTGTATTCGGCAGTGCTAATGTTTACATTTCAAAAATGAAATTGTTGAACTTTTTCAGCGTTAAAAATAAGGAAAATATTCAGAGTGAAAGTGAAAGTAAAAAGAGGAAAAATGTAGAATGTGACGCACAGCCAATCAAAAAGTCAAAATCATCTGGTGTAGTGGACAAAAACATAAAAATAAAATGTTTATATTGATTCACATGTTATTTATTTTTTGCATTAGGTAAAATGGTAATAAAGTTAAGAATCTCATCTATAGCCCCTTACCTATTTAAAGTTATGACTATTGTTTCTCTCCATTAAATGATTATCTGAATGTAATATAAAACTCAATAGCTATATTGAAATTTAAAAATTCAGATGTGATTCTTACTGTTGCTACTGTTTCACCCAATGGCAGCCTACAATCTATACCACTGGAACATACATTAATTGTAAGGATTGTTTCGTTTACTGTGTATAACGAATTGTAATGAGTATGCAAATTCGTTAAAATAAGATGCAGTTTTAACATATTGAGAAATCGAAAAAGAATTCAGGACTTGTGTCCATTTTTTGGGACTAGTGACAATTTTTTTGGGACTAGTCACTTTTGACAGGGTGACTAGTCCCGGACTAGTGGCTAAAAGAAATATTTGTACAGCCCTGGTTATACAATGAAATACTTGAATTTCAAATCAGCCTTTTCAGAGATTTTTTGACAAAATCGGTCATGAATGCGAATTTGCCAAATCACTGCTGTTTAGCGAATTTGCTATGATTTATGAATTAAACCGTCAATTCAATTTTCTGTTCACCTAAGGCGAATGTTAACCATAAGCCTAGTATATAACAAGAGGTCAATGACCTTGAAGCTCTACTGATAGGTTTTTGATAGCTAGATCAGCATTCCTGTGAAGTTTCATGAAAATCTGTCAAGCAGTTTCAGAGCAGTAGTCGCTACACACTATAACTCTATGTAAACAAAGATGGCCACTGGCAGCCACGTTTAATGTCGAATCAAATAAATTTTGACAAAGATCAACATCATGTCATCAGGATCATTTTAGAAGAAGTCCTATATCAATATCGCCTATAGTTTTCAAGTAGTTGTCCGTACAAACTTGTTGTTTAAAAATCTATTTTTAGCCGTGGTGGCCATCTTTAATTTCCAGACGGCCTGAAAATTTGCTAGGATCAATTAGACATCAAGAGCAAAATTCCTGTGCAGTTTCATGAAAATCCATCATGTAGTTTCAGAGGAGTACTCGCTACAAGTTTTTATTATACAACTCTATGTAAACAAAGATGGCCACTGGCGGCCATTTTTAATGTCGAATCAAAATAATAATTTTTGACAAGGATCAACACCACGTCATGCTGATCATTTTATCAATATCAGTCATAGTTTTCAAGAAGTAGTTGCTACAATTTTGTTTTTTAACAAGAGATAAACGCCTAGTGGCGTTAAAGCCGGGTTTTCGAAAATGTGAAAGATAAGTGCCTGTGTGTTTTGTGGAACTATTTAATAGATAGATTTTTTTCGGAGTGGAAGGATGCTTTAATGTAGTTAGCATTTTCAGCGCATGATGTTTGGTACATGTTTGGTTTATTTATTGATTAGGGGCGGGGTGCATGGCAGGGTTTATCCTGTAATGTTGAAAATTCAGCACGAAAGAGATTGAAGACCATTACATAGGAGGTAAAATGACATTTCTGTGGCCATGTTTTGTTTCATTAACATTTTTTTTAAAATGAAAATCAATACACAACAATAATGTTTACAATTCACACATTGGAGCGAGAATAAAATTTTATTTGATGATGAAGAAAACATTGAACAGGTATATTAATCCAGAGGTAAATGTATTTAGCAGTTATGTTGCAATAGTCGTGCGGGTTTACAATTCAGATTAACCTCATTTCCCGTTGCAGTCAAGCAGTGATAAAAGTATGGACATGGTAATGCTGAGATATATAGAAAAAACATGTACCACATATTTTGGATAAAGTAGGTCACAGTGATCTAGTTGTCAGGGTATGGTCAGTGGTTAATGAGAGTAAGGTGCTGTTAAAGTTTGATGAAGATCGGACTGGTAATGCGGAGATATAACAAAAACTTTAATTCCTGCCCTCACCCCCACTCACCCCTCACCCCCCCTTTAAAATGCGATACCCCACCTTCGGACATGGTAATGCGGAGATATAACAAACAAAGTATGCCCCCTCTACTCCAAAACTTAAACAAAAAGGTATATTGTGGATAAAGTAGGTCACAGTGACCAAGTTTTCAGGGTATGGTCAGTGGTTAATGTGAGTAAGGTGCTGTTAAAGTTTGATGAAGATCGGACATGGTAATGCGGAGAAATATAGAAAAAAACAAAATGTGGACGCCCGCCGCCAATCTATAAGCCGATCAACAAGCCGACTTTTTTCTAAAAAAAAGCCTAAAAATCTATTTTTAGCCGTGGCGGCTGTCTTGAATTTCTGTCTGGCCTAAACATTTGCTACGTTCCATTAGACATCAAGAGCAACATTCCTGTGAAGTTTCATGAAAATCGTAAAGTAGTTTCAGAGCATTAGTTGCTACAAAAAAAGTTTACAGACAGACGGACGGACACAGCACCATGGCATAAGCTCTGCTGATCTTTGATCAGTAGAGCTCAAAAGGCAATTGAAACTGAAATGAACTACTTGTTTGAATGTCTTTATTTCTGGGGGAATAGAGTGGGCATGTATGTAATTGTTAATAGATATACACTACAATATTGACAAACCAATTATATGCCATCATCAATTAGTTACATGGAAGCAGTGTAACCATTGATTGATTGTAATTTCACCTGACTGACAATCATGGCAATCATCTACAATGTTTAAGTTGGTCTTCCTCCTTTATATAAAACAGGCAGCATCGAGTGATGGGAGATTTTTTTTTTACATCAATCAAAGGAAAGAGTGAATGACACAATGATGTTAAATGGTACATGTATATATACAATGTGTCTGTTTTGCTTACTTGAGAAGATATACTTAATTAAGGTTTCGGGGATATCTCCAAACTCTTAATTAAGGAGGTTGATACAGTGCCTCTTCATTGATTTGTGATAATAGCAAATAAAGGCCATTTGTAACAAATAAATAGTTTTGCTGTATTCTCCCATCATTTAAGCATTTGACAGGAGGTTGGTCTCTATTGTTCTTTTAATAATATACAGTGGTTTACATTTAACTAACTAAAAGGTAGAAGATCAATGAAATTAAAAGGCATTTTTGTCATATTGGGACAGCAACTGCAGAGGGAGATGAGATGAAGCGTGAGGTTTCCCATCAGATGCCTCCGCCAGGGAGCAAACCCACGTGGGACAGAGGTCTGTAGCTCCGAAGTGTGATGCCTTACCCATTGATTTATCAAGGCCACTACAAGATATAAACAAATGGCATTGTGGGTAGGTAGCATTACACCTCTATATTGAAGGGCACGGAAAAATCCACTCGTCCACTCGAAATGACAAGTGCTCATTACTGCAGGAAAAGCAAAAATTCAGATAAACTCTTTAACAATGTAACAATTGGACCATTCAAATGTAGTAGAACAAGTAACTCAGAAACAAATTTTCATTCCCTGTATTGTTTACAGATGGCCTTACACACTTCCATAGACAAAAATCTAAAAGAAAATATTTTGCCAATTTTTATTTTCCAGATGTTTTCCTTGAGGACTTTTGGTACTTTTTTTAACAATTAATGAATATATTTTCTGCCTGATAAAACAGAAATAGATATGTTGGTCGTACAAGCGTAAAAAGTAATTCCACTTGCACAGCAGGCTTGTGAAGTGTGTGTAGTTTATAATACTAACTCCTTCAATGATAAGTAAACTACGTCTAACCATGCAGGGCTTTTATCAAGAAAATTGGGAAAACACCTAGGCCTGCTGATTTTGGGAAAAAGAAGTGCGAGACTGTCCAAATTGGGAAAAAAAATTGCGTGATTTTCGCTGTTTAGGGGAATGTTTTGTAAGGGAGAATTTTCATTAAAATGTATTTTTATGTATAATATCAATAAAGTTTCACAATTTATTTATTTTAACATACAAACTACCGGTATGTTAAGTCTGTCACTTTTATTTAAATAATTAATAAAATTGTGTGTGTTTTTTTTACGATTTGAAATTTCCATAATTGGGAAAAAATAGAGGTTTTTGCAATTGGGAAGAGGCCCAATGTGACCACAAGTAGATGTCGTCCCGCATGTCGAAGCCTTAAACATGATTTACACATGTACACATGGGAATCATGAAATATATTGAGGATCTTACATGAGTGCTCATTCATTATTGAATTTATTAAACGAGTTGGCAAAATGATACAATGCGAGGCTCTTGTGATTATATCATTTTTGCTAACAAGTTTAATAAATTCAATAATGAATGAGAACAAATGTTAGATTCTATTTATCACATAACTTATAACGTCACATTACGTCAGAAAACGTACATTAACGTGACGTCCATGACGTCATTAACGTTATGTTATACCACTAGTGGAATATCGAAAATATTGAATGGTGTTATTACACTCCCACATCGCGTTATGTGATAAAAGATAATTGTACCTGATTATTTCTTTGTTCCAAATTTACTGGGGAGAAAAGAAAAGTTCATTAAAAAGCACAACATAAAAAATATTACGACATTGGGACTGGTACATTCTGTAAGTTTGAATCCTACTGGGGGCTCAACTTATAAGTGAGAAAGTGTTGATTCTTATGGATGGCAGGAGGTATACAGTACTGTTTCTACCCAGGAATAAGTTGGTGGTCTGCCTCCAACACAACAAAAATTGACGTCATACAAAACCTAAAATGTGCTAGAGTATGTGAAATAGTGTAGAAAGTAACAATACCAGGCTTCACGCAAGAGGGCATTCATGGCAAAATGAGTGAACATTTCTGAAAAATTCTGTAAATCATGAAAATGTATTTAGTAGGCGCCATCATATCCTTTATAACACTCTCATAAAACTGTCATTAAATTTCCAATCAGTAGTCAATATTGCCACATGGGGGCAAATCAGGCTGCCAACATTCAACATATCTGGAACAACGACAATAAGCACCGATTCTCAAGTTCAGGCCATAGCAGGGCCTTTTTAACATATTTAAGTGGGGCCGAAATTCGGCCTCTGCCCGACTGCAAAAAAATCAAATTTTTTCTCAATTATGGGGAAAAAATTCCCAATCTTATTTATTTTATATTTTTAATAAAAGTAACAGACTTTACATACTTGTATATTAAAATAAATGCTTAATTCCAAACCTGATCGATATTATACCTAAAACATTTAAATGAAAATTTTCCCTTTTACATTCCCCTAAATAGCGAAAATTACACATTTTCCCGAATTTTTCAGTCTCGTCCTTTTTCGCAAAATCAGCAGGCCTGGGCCTTTTCCCAATTTCCTTGAAAACAGCGCTGCATAGTTGAGAGTATCAACCAAAATAATTGCGAGTATCAATCAACATTATTGTCTTAAAAACAATCAAATGCTCTCTACCATTGTGCTTTGACCAATCTGATAACTCAGTACAGCAACTGATGCATAAATGGTTTTTTGCAAATCATTCTATGAATTATTTATAATGCAGATAAATTGTCCCTTACAGACGACGATGCCTGATTTTCTGAAAATAAGCCTCTCTATGGGAGACCATGCACTTTTATAGAAAAATGATAAAACTGCTTTTAATTTCGTTTATCACTGAAATCTAATAGAAAATTAGAGAATTCTTGACTTCGCTTGGAGATACTCGCTCGAAAAACGGCTAACATGAGATAGGTGTGAGAGGGCAGTACATTTGAGGGTTGTCAAAGATTTTTGAATTTGGATCTTATGAGCTGATGAAAACAGAAGTAGATTAGAGATTCATGCAGCAATAATTATAAACAACTTAATCACAATGTGACACTGCACTGTTGACATACACACACTCAAGGTTACTTTTGCACAGCAGATTGTTATTATTGGCATATAATATATAGTACATTAAACACTTCAACAATAAGATAGTGAAACATAGAGATTATTTAACTGCTGGGATCGATTATACGCAAATCCTTCACAAGATGGTAGGCATGTGGTTCTTTTCAAGAATGAGCGGATGCGAGTAAGTTAAAAACAAATGCCTATCATCATGAAGGATTTCACTGTAATCGAACACAGCAGTTAAATAATCTATTTATTACACTTTTAAATCGGTTTAAATGTATGTATGATTTTAACTGAAATGTTTTGCTTTATTGAACGTAATTGACGGCAAGTCTACGTCATAGTTATTTTTGTGTTCAGAGTTATTAATATTTAGTGATTATGAATCTTCTTTCACAGAGAACACTTTCTCTCAGCCTCGTCCGTCGGATGGGGACGTAAACCGGGCGGTCCCGTGTATCGGTCTATCCTCCGAGCACGTAAAAGAACCATAGGAATCTATTCGATAATAAGAGTAGGGCAGGTTCCCGGATTCCTATGTATCCTTCCCCACTCTCTCGGGCGGCTCTATATAACCTATACTGTGTTGATGAGCCTTTAAACAACATTCAATTCAATTTAATTCACAGAGAAATTCCGATCTTTCACACATAGATATGTAATAAATATTAGTATTTGTTTAGAAACTGACAATCTTGCAAAAATTAAAATTTTCTAAATGGTTAATGCATGGAAAAGACAACACTGCATATAATAGCAAATATAGTGATATTAAAATTTTGAAATAACTTGACCAATGATTTCTCGCGTTGTTTACATTCAGTCACTTCTCTCTCACTTTTTTTTCAACTTCACTCACCTCTTCCTACGTTTTCAGAGGTAGATTATAGATTTGTTATTGCTGATTTTCGCCACTGGTCAGTGGCGTGATATCAGTTAACACTGGGCCCAGCTGGTACAATCAAATGTGTGTTAGCTTTCATACAGCAATGACCCAAACGACGCTACTCCTTAACAACAGTAAAAAGAAGGCTACATGAGCCTGCAGGTCTACAGAGAGTATATCAACAGGGAACCAAACCGGTCAGGACATTTACTGAATGAATGAATGTTTTTTTACGTCCTGTAACGTTAATACAGTACATCATATTAGGTCATATGGGGGACAGCAACCTCAAAGGGAGATGACATGAAGGATGAAGGATATTAATGGAATTCTTGTATATGTCATGCATAAGTAAATCATGCAGTATGTGTATAGATATATCTTTAGAAAACAATAATCAACATACAACTTATGTAAATAGCGGCCATTGTCACCTCAGCCAAATACCCTATTGGTTATTTTATAGGCTTAACTAAATTAATAATGAAATAATGAATTATATGCACCACATACCTAAATAATTTGTTTGGAAATATTTTACAAATTAACCAAATACGCTTTGCAAATATTCAATGACGCGGCAAGTTTCAAGATTCCTGTTCCTTTAAGATTCCGCTCAACAGGGTAACACCGTAACAGGCATTTCTTAGTTTAAAGAAGGATACAATATTTGTTCTTCTTGCTATTAATGATTTTCAATATCCCCCACTGAATTTTGATAGATTGCACACTACCAATGGTGGTCAATACATGTATAATTCCCTTGATATATCACAGGCTACTAAGGTTTGTTTGCTGTTTCCCGACACAGGATTTAATGGCAGGGCAGGGCAGGTAGGTAGATAATTCTTTTTTGCCAAGGACATTAAATATCTAAAGAAATTAAAGACAAATATACTGAAGATAGCAACAAAAAAATAATGTTAAAGAATTGCTATAAAATGTTTTGGGTAGGGCCCTTTTTTGTGGGTAGGTACGGAAACATCAAGCCAACAAACACGTTTCACTCAACCACTGTACTGATGGTAGATGATCTCTACAACAAGTGGTTCCCCTTATGCGTTACAGGTGCTTAGCTTTTGCTGGTGCCCTAAAGAAAGGATTTTAAAATGGGGAGTTGGGTGGGAGTGGGAGTCACTTAGTATGTGATATCAGGGGCTACCAGCCTACAAGGAAAGGTAGCGCCGTGGTGTAATGGTTAGCATCGCGGCTTAGTAACCCAGGGATCGTGCGTTCAATCCCAGCCAGGACCGAATTTGGGTTAATTAACGAAATATTTCATAAGAGTATTTCCTACCTTACCAGTCCTTCGGATGAGACTTTAAACCGAGGTCTGCTCGCTAAAATGCTTCGTGCAATACAGCGAGGATAAATAAACGCTTATACACACACAGTCAACATTTTAATCAAACATAGTACCATGACGGAATTATACCAAACATCAACAAGTGGAATCCAACCTACATCTAGGTGATGTCTAACAATATAAGATGACTTCAAACCTTGGCCATGATAGTAAAGATGCTGCATCTAAAAGTTTCTCACCTCTCACCAACTGCGGGTTAAATCCCACCTGGAGCTCGACTTGTCAATTGATGGGGGTTGCAAAATACTGGTTATACCCAGGAAAAATGGGGCGGTCTGCCTCTACCCTTAAGAATTGACCATCATACATGTAAATCTATATGGCTCAACATTAGCTAATTACACAGTCGACAAACTGACCTGATCCTGCTGGACTTCAGCAAGGCGTTCGATAAACTAATTAACATTAAACTACTTTACAAACTTCAAAGACATGGAGTGACAGGAGATACCTTAAATTGGATCAAAGCCTTCCTCTCCAATCGAACCCAATCTCATTATCTGTCGTTCTTGAGGGGGAGGTCTCACACCGGTAAACGCTACATCAGGGGTAGTACTGGGTCCATTACTATTCTTATTATACATAAATGACTTATCAGAGACATTTACTCTCAGGTTACACTCTTTGATGATGACACAGCCGTTTACATCAAAGTCAAAAATCCCTGTGACAGCAAAGTCCTCCAACAACTTGTCAAGACCTGGACACACTACAAAAGTGGGAAGCTGTATGGGAGACAGACTTCAATCCAAGAAAGTGCCAAGTCCTACATGTAACTAGAAGGAAGCACCCAGTCCAGAGAGCATACACAATCCATGGACATGTCTTAGAAATTGCAGACCATGCGAAGCACCTTGGTGAATATTTCAGCTCCAACCTTAGCTGGAACCACTATATTATATATACACAGGACAGTATTAAGCCCTGAGTAACCACTACAGGTAAGACCTTAGATTTCCTACGTAGGAGCATTAAGACCAGAAACGAGGATATATGGCAGACAGCTTACAAAAATCTTGCTAATATACCCAGGTTGAGTATGCCTCATCAGTATGGAGCGCACAATACACACACATAAAACAACAAAAAGGAGGAAATGGTTCAGTGCAGAGCTGCATGGTACTCCATATACAGCAATGTCAATGAAATGACCAATAGTCTCCGCTGGAGGTCTCTAGAACACATCAGAGCTTATGCTCGGCTGAACATGTTCTTCAAAATTGTCTACAGTATTGTAGCTGTCCGATTACCCCATACTGTGTGCGCTTATCCAGAATGACACCACATGCATCCCCTTTCATACCAACAAATCCACACCACTGCTATCTACAGAAGAGCCCAAGCTAAACCCACATTTCACTCAATTTGCCGAGTTTGTGGGTAGCGATTGCCGCAAAGTGGAGTCGGTGCTTGGACTAGGAGTAACCATTTCGTTAAAGCACGCCATTGTCAAGTGGTCAAACACTCAGAGTTCAACTCTGTGTAGAATCCTATTAACCAAGAGTGCACACCTGTGATGATTTACTGTAGGGAATATAAACAAATCTGAATTATTCCGACAATTTTTTCAGTTTGTCAGCGCACTTGAAAATGCAAGAAGTCGCCAGAGAAAGTGAAGAAACAAAATGAGCCAAGCGCATATTTTCTATACAAAGATTGTATGATTTGATATATATATAACAAGTAAATTTCGAAACAAATCTGAATTTCAAACGTTCAATGCAGCTAATCACAAGTTTTTGATGTCCATTTTCAACGACATAAATATCCATAATCATGCCAGGCGTTCACTTTCTTTGCCATAGTGGGTGGCACGCACAACAGGTTTATGACCCGGGATTCTTCACGTTTTTTTTTATTATTTCTGACCAAAAATAAATAGCAGACCAGTAAAACTGGTTACAAATAACGATCAATTACAATAATATAAATGTTACTATTTGAATGGAAAAAGCCGATAATAGGAACTGTCATATAACTGCATCGTAGACTGGACAACATCCAGGAAATGTTGTATTTGAGTTTCCAACATACAAAAATTTAAAAGTTTAACATTTCTCTCTAAACCACAGACCTATTAACAATTATGTCTGTGTCTAAACTTACTAAATAATTACGGCCCAAACAACTTCAACCCAAAAAAAGATGCACCCATTACCTGTGTAATTTCAACTCGACAAACTCCGAGTTCCTGTATGCGAAGTATCGTGGTGTAATTACGCTAGTAATTTTTTGCGTAGCTGATTTCCACTCGGAGTAGTTTTGTCATCAAACTCTGCGAAAGTATACTATTTCTAAATTCCTCACTCGATGTGAAAGAGTACAGTGTGGGTTTCGCGTGAGCTGTATGTACTGTACTATCAATAAATAAGGGTTCTGGAAATATTTTCAAAAGTCACTTGCCCTGCCCATAATGTCACTTGCCCCACATTTAAGAACACTTAATTTCCCTAAAAATTGGCGCTTTACGATTATTCGTGTTAAACGGGACGGACTGCCTCATAATTTGAACCAAAAACTTAGTTGAAAAAGAAAGGGAGAATGTATTTAATTGTATTAGTTATTACATTGTATTTATTCATATAAAAAAATCAAACGGTTCTTCTTTGTGTCTATTACATATTTGTGTTACTTCAATCATAAAATGATTGAATGTGACGGTATACAAACTAATTGTATTCCCCACTCCCATCGGGCCGGCCACCAAGCACCACACACATACCACCCCATTATTTTTGATGACCATCCAAAAAAATTGCTTGGCAGCTAGGGTGTCGAACTTTTAATGTCACAGTGTGTACAATTAACCAGTTGACAGAAACAAAAGAAGCTATTGTGTTCATTTAAATGTGTGACAATCAAAGAAACAAGACAAAAACGTTATTAAAATATTCACTTGGCAGTTGTTTTTTTTACTATATAACTGACGCCGGATACCGGCGTCTTCCCCTATCTGGGGAACCTACATTTTTCCCCTATTTAAGGTTAAAAATTCCCCTCTACAGAAAGTTCCCCTTTAATTTAAAGACTAATAAATCATGGACGAAAAAAAACGATAAATCGCCTTCGACGCTTCGCAATTGTTTATCGTAGAAGACTTTAAGGTTTACCTTTACGACAATGACTAATAACAAGGGAAGTAACTGTTGTGGTTTCCGGTATATTTTGTGAACTTTTATCAGCGACATGCCACTGTAATTAAATAGTGACATGACAGTGCAGTGCTCCAAGAATATTTTTTTAGGGGACTAGCCCAGGGCTAGTGGGTCCTGAAAATCCACTAGCCCTGTTTTGTTTTTTCACTAGCCCTGCATGAGGTTTTTTGTCACAACCCCATTTTTTTTACTTGCCTTAAAAATAATGTCTGTTTATTTTTGTCTTTGTCAGTAATCATTTATCTTGTTTGGCAATACTTTTACATATCTCGTTTTATTAAAATTTATTTAAATGAACCAGCTCACTGAGACCTGACTCTATCTATTACTTATACCTAGCTGACGACATCTCATTATGTTCAAGCTGATTCTGATTTAACGGATTCAGATACTCATTATAATTCATTAAATACCGAGAAAATTAAAAATTCAGTAATTCTTATCTTCTCATAACCAATTGTTGTACGTTTAAGTTGCGTTTTCAGTAATGGTTAGATGGAACAATTTAGGACAGATTTTTTTTTTTAGCATTACCCCACCCACAAATTGTGTACAGTGATACAAGTTTTCAAGTCCAGTTCCTCCAGGAAGGCATTTTAATCGGCAAAATACATTGGAAAATAAATATAAACTGTTAATTGTATATGAAAATAACTGTGTTTAAAATTTACAAAGAAATCGATATTTCTTTTACATATACAGTACAGCTCACGCGAAACACACACTTCACTCGATTCGCCGAGTTTGGACGTATCGAGTTTCGCGCGTATCTACGCGGAGTCAGTGTTTGTACTCGGCGAATTCACGCGGCGAAAGTACGCTATTGCCGAGTGAAAGCCACTCCGAGTTACTCCGCGTAGAATCCAATTAAGCAAAAGTGCACACCTGTGAACTCCGCGTAACTCGGCGTGAAGGATGCCGCGTATCTCGGCGTAAAATTTAATTAACTGTAATTTTCCTTCGGCGTCGGCCATTTTTTTTTTAGAATCGAATAGAATATTTCCAATCACGGGCCACCAAGTACATGTATGTAATGTAATAAATATAGGCACGCGCACACAACAAATACTTGATTGTGACGAGGAGTATTAATCAAATTATGAAGCAAGATTATATTGATAAAAACAAGTAGAGGTCTACCAATCGGAATTGGCAATTCAGTGCAATATATTGCTCTCTAAACATATTACAACTTTCTTTTCAGGTAAAAGTTTGATCAGCAAATAGATTTATATCGGTGCACAAGTTCGTACGTCATGTCATGTACATGTATCTGTTGATTATGTGCAGAATAGTACCGGAGATAACGAAAAGCAAGCGCAATCAGATTAATTTCATTTCCTATTGTATACCCGCGTGCCCGCTATGAGTATGGCATAGATCAATACACACGTTTTATATTTAATATTCAAGTATAGCACAGTCTAGATAAAAGTGTATAGACATATTCAACTGCAAGTTACATGTAAAAATATTCAGGCTTATTTCAGTTTTACTTTTGTTAAATTTGTGAATAAGGGAATTCGCCAGGGCGATGTCTTCAGACCTATTCAATTACTTTTGGAATATGTAAATCGCGTAAGATGTTGCTTGGTATAACTTAATGGACGCAGTATCCAACTCGTTTGATAAATTCAATATTAATCAGGCACTCGTGTAAGATCATTAAATATTACACATTGATAAGGAAACAAAACAATAGATGCAGGTAGTCACAATTGTAAAAAAACATCATGGATTACGGAAATCATGCAACGAGATCCCTTTCACTATATATTGAATTTATTGAACAATTTGGATAAAATTCTCGCATAGCCTCACATCATATAATTTTATCCAACTCGTTTGATAAATTCAATATTAATCAGGCACTCGTGTAAGATCATTATTAAACATCGATAACATCCAAAAGATGCAGGTAGACACTATTAAAAAAAAAGTCCCCCTCCGACTAAACTACGATTTAATTTTAATTACTTTTGGAATATGTAAATCGCGTAAAATGCTGCTTGGTATAACTTAATGGACGCAGTATTCAACTCTTTTGATAAATCAATATTAATCAGGCACTCGTGTAAGATCATTATTAAACATCGATAAGGAAAAAAAAACAATAGATGCAGGTAGACACAATTGTAAAAAAAAAAATTACCCTCCCACTACCACTACGATTTAATTCGTGAATAGAGGAAATCGCCAGGGCGATGTCTTTAGACCAATTTAATTACTTTTGTGTAATCATACAAATGTGTACAAACTGTCTTACCTTTTCCGACGTTCTGAAAAAGCCGCTGGTGCGGATTTGGTGCTTCTTGTGGACGTCGTACTGAACCAGGAAGCAAATATCTTCCTTGTTTAGTAGCTCTAAATGTCATTGATACTAGTAACAGTATTCACAATATCACAAATAAAACATGCTTGTATATTAAAACATGAGGACTCTGTGTTTTTTGTTTCTTATTAATTCACAATAGTTTAGTGTTTTTCTTATTAATTCACAATAGTTTAGTGTTTGTTAGCAGATGTTAATATGTAACTGAGTGATCACAAACCAAGAATGATGTAGATGTTGCGATATATCGACTAGACTACACCATATGAATCAGAAGGAATGAGTTATGCTCTCAAAACTAGCTTCGAGTTTGGGATGACAGTAGGGTTTGTGAGGTTTGGTGCACCCTAGAACCTGGTTTAAACCCCAGTCTTTTTTGCCACTGACCGTTTGAAGACGACAGTCCTATTGTCAACCTTTTTTGTGTGTTTTTGACGTCATATTCCATATTAACATTTCCATTCATGTTTGTCGTTTTGCGTGTTTTAGAGTTAACTATATTCTGGGGAAGCTGCTTTTCCTGTTCGACTTTTATACTTTTTTTAAGTGTTTCTACGACCAAACCTCTGTTAACAATAATGGATGCCCTGGTTACTAGGTTAAAGGATAATTTTACATCATTTTTATAAATAGATAGCCTACTGCAGTGCCAGTGTTAAATATTTCATTATGTATTATTATTGGTGCGACGGATTGCGGCAGGTGCAGTTCATTAAAAAAACAAACCCCATACTTTTGAACATTTTCATATGTCAAGGAAATTGTCAATGGACGGACTAAATTCATAATATGTTTTTTTTTCAAATAACTTGTAATTAAGGAATTATAAGGCCAGTATCAACTTTTTTTGTTGATCAAACCTCGTATTTGACAAAATCAGCAAATATTTTTTATAAAGTTGGTCTTAAAATCCACTTACGTAGGTTCATACCACAAAACATCTAAGGCAATCAGGCACGCAAACGAAATATGTATTTACATACATGTATATACTGTACTTTACTCAGTATACATATTACATATTTTATTTATCCAAGAGAATACCACGATACCACGATACGTCCCTAATTATCTATACTAGTGTAATGGAAGCGTGATCTAACCTGGTTACTGCGACATGTACATGTAAAGTACATGTTTACAATATCGTAACTCTGCTCAATACACATGAAAACGCCTGATTCAGAGTCCTGACCATGGCAACGCGCTTGACAACGTGTAAGACAACGTGTGCTAAGAAATAGAGTGTGTATTTAAGTTTTGTGTTTGGAAGCTAGCATTGGTTGCCGTTACAGATTAAAACTAAATATTTATTTCGTCCTCATGACAGTTGTGTTTAATTGTATTTGAGAGTACAGCAGCACAAACGTCAACTATAAGGTAACTTTATTACTTTCACGCACAGGGTACATTTAAAACAAACATAAAAATAAAACACGTAGATCTATGCAGATGTACATTACCTGTACGAATGCCGTTCATCATTGTTTCAGACATAAACATTCAAGTCCGATAAAAAAGGTCATTTACCTGAATAATTGACGACTCGGCGAATGCCGAGTTCGTCTACGCGGAGTATCGCCGCGAAGTTACGCTAGTCGTTCGTTCAAGGCCGCTAAAAATGTCATTTACCTGTATAATTGGCGACTCGGCGAATGCCGAGTTTGTCTACGCGGAGTATCTCGGCGAAGTTACGCTAGTCGTTCGTCACGTAGCTGATTTCTACTCGGCGTAGTTTTATCGCCCAAACTCCGCGAAATTACGCTATTTCTGAATTCCTCACTCGGCGTTAGAGAGTAAAGTGTGGGTTTCGCGTGAGCTGTACTGTATTTCCGTGTATCATAATCAATTTCACTTCGCGGGAGTTCTTTCCCCTGAGTCAGGAATTTCTAAATGTTATCTAAGTATTGATATATTTCGCTTTTCACCGTTTCATATAAAGCATGCTTCCATTATCAAAAGTCCATGGTCTCTTGATTCATCAAAAGTCGCCGACAAATCAGCGTGATTGTGTTGATTGCGATTCTGTATCGGCCTATTTGTAATCGTTTGAGTCAGTACCGCCATTTTGAGCTGACCACGTGACGAACATGTGATCAACCAGTAGTATTTTTAAAAAGTGGTTTCATTGGCTAATCGACCCGAGTTGAAATATTGCACATCAATTGATTGGATAATGCCGACTGTCAATTAAGGTTCTTGGAGGATGGACTTACAGCATGTTTTGATGTTGATACCCGCGGCGAATGCTAATTGAATTATCTGAGAGAGTGCAATTAACAGATTATGAAACATGTGGGGGATGTTTTATTACAAGTGCCTGACTGGCGCTTGTTTGTTATACACAGATCGTGTAATTTAGGCAGTGGGATTTATTTCTTATTTATTTTTTTGGACTAGTCCGACGGGCTTACTGCATGGAATTTGTCACAAGCCCGACTTCAATTTTGACTAGCCCCGGGCGTCGGGCTATCCAATTTCTGGAGCCCTGCAGTGTTTTTCTTTTTGTCCTAAAATGTGATAGTTTTTAATGTTCTTTTGCTTGTTTTTGTGGAAGGAATGTCAGTGATATCATTTTTTTGATAAGTGTGACTATAAATAAAGAAGTTTTTTATTCATGCTTTATTTGGTATTTTATAGTAATGACTACTTTTTAAAGTTAGTAACATAACATTGGATAAACATGATTATGGAAAAATTTAAATTAAAGATTAAAATGCCTTTTTAATCAATTTTAATTTTCCCCTCAAAACAACCAAATGCACGCAATTTTTCCCCTAAATCGAAAAAATCGCGCGTTTTTTCCCCTCTGAAAGGGCCTGGGTGCCTTCCCCTATTTGTAAAAAAAAAAACTGCTTGGCCCCCAATATCTGTAACCATGGTAACGTTCCTACGCCTTTGTTCACACGTCTGATGGTCGTGTCAGGATAAATTGTGAAACGGTGTGTGTTAATTAGTTGTTTACTGAAAATAATGCCACAAATTAAGCTGCGTGGGGCGAGAATGTTGATTGTACCGAAAGTAGTTTGATCTTGTTAACAATCGCTAGCGGCGAAAAACAGCGGCCAGTTTTATTCGGTTATCAAATTCTGATATGGCTAGTTTGCCACTTGATTTGGTCTAGAATGGAAACGTCCAGTCGGGCAAGTGGCGAGCAACCAGATTTGCGAAGGTCTCTTGCCCGCAGCCAAAATCCACTTGTCCGGGGTGTCGGGCAACCGTATTTCCGGAAACCTGAATATACCTTTTTTCTATGATCATTGCGCTATGGAACAGACTACCGTTAGACCTTGTCATGCTCACTGATTTGAACTCCTTCAAACAGCAAATATACAAGATTAGTCACATTATGCTATAATTGGTACATTACATGTACATGTTTTAACCAGATTTTACATTTTAAAATTTGTCGACATATGTTGTCAATTTCACTAATTTAATTAGCCTCATTCTCTAGTAAAATATATTTCATGCACACTGCACAAACTAGGCCTCCCAAATTGACAGGATCTGGATATTTTAACAAGTATTCATAACTTTCACATCCTGTCATTAGTTACAAATTTTCGAGATGTTGAGATATTCAGTAGGTGAAAATAAAGGGGTTTACTTGGACTTTATTCTCAATCTCTATATGAAAAATCAACTGACAAGCAGCTGCATAGGTGGCTCGCAAGAGGTTCATGAAGGATAGATAAGGCATAAAAAAAAAAAAATGTGTGTTTCCGGTTTCCCGACCGACCCTACTTTTTCACCGCCGACCCTAAATATTTTTAGCGAGATAAAAAAAAAAAAATCATTCTGGAACCCTATCAGATAATAAGTCCTGAATATCTGAACATTTTCAGAAGTATGCTACAGCAACAAATTCAAATCGGTATAGTTACATTTTAGTAATCGATTCAGAACTAAAATCGGAGGTATTTCAGACATCAATGTCACTACCTTCACTCGATACATGTTCGCCATTTTGAAAAATTCCCCGAAAAAAAGAGCTCAAAATCACTTTTTTGAAAGAATTTTCTACTTTGAAAAATGCGGAAGTAAACAGAAATCAGTGCGCATGCGTTTTTGAATTTGTTATTTCCGGGCACATATTCGTATGACGTTTTTCACACGTTTCTATAGAGCACATGTGTACATACTGATGAATCGGTATCCCGAATAGAAAGGGTAGGTACTGATGGATCGATATCCCGAATGAAATGGGTTAAAGAACTGATCACTGTTCATCATTTCATTTAACTCGATCTGCAACATATTGGAATGTCTCCCTCCCCACTGAATGTATTTTCTAACACACAAAAAATCCTGCAATCCTATTGGTGGATGTTCACACATTTGCGACTATTAAATAATGCATAACCCATCGCAAATCCAATCATGTGACATTTAACCTTAAAAAACGTGACATCATTATATTTTATTTCATTGCATTTGTGAGTAAAACCGTCAAAAACAATGAAATAGGTTAAAAACTGGATTTGCAACAGTATATCAGTCGTTTAACTGTCGCAGATCGTGTTTAACGGCTCCGCTAACGCATCGCCATTAAAAAAAAAATTGCGACCATTAAATGACTGATATACCTTCAAAAAATTTCAAATTTCAATACAGTTAACCATATAATGTAGCTGTTGAAATGACTCATATTCTCACTATTCTGGTGTGACAGCTTGGTATTGGTATCAACTTCACAAAAAACAAGCTCAAAATCACTTTTTTGAAAGAATTTTCTACTTCGAAAAATGCGGAAGTAAACAGAAATCAGTGCTCATGCGTTATTGAATTTGTTATTTCCGGGCACATATTCGAATGACATTTTCACACGATTCTATGGAGCACATGTGTACACACTGATGAATCGGTATCCCAAATAGAAAGGGTAGGTACTGATGGATCGGTATCCCAACTGAAATGAGTAAAGCATCTAATCTGGATCCAAACTGTTTGCAAAGGTTATCAAGAAGTTGCCTTAGTACAAAAATGGCATAATATATGCGAACAATATATATAAAAAAAATATCTAAAAAAAACACTTTTTCCTACCTACCTACCCTAACTTTTTAACAGGGTGAAAGCAGAAACACACATATTACTTTTTAGGCCTAGACAGAATTAAACATGATGTAAAAACATCTTTCTTTAAACCTGGAAATGCAGACTAAAGTTTTTTCATTTCAATTTGTGGTTCTGAATATTGCTATCTTAGATCAGATACCACACTGACCAATGCATATTTATTTACTCTTCTTTTTCTTTCTTTTTTTTATAAATTGAGCTAAATGTCAGTAACTGAAAGAAGCCACGCCCCTTTTAAAATAACTTGAGCAATTACCGGAAGACCGCATAAGGATCTTACAACAATGACAAAGAAAACATCACGCAGCTTCCCATAAAAGTATCGGTTTCTCAGGTGAAATCAATATTAATTTATTGATTTGACCGGGGCATGTGTTTACATGCTGTCAGGTGTCAAACTGTGACAGAAAGCTTCAATCTCACAACAAGCAAATCTCTACACAGCTACAAAAATAAAACTATATATGATGTGTACTGGACTTACCAGATGCAAAACTGTGTTGACAACATCTTTATTCGACGCTTGATTCACCTTGATCAAGCCAATCAGTAACCCAAATTTCAATTCGTCATTTCCCTCAGAATTCAGTATTTCTACGACCGTTTTCACCTCCGACTCGGCGCTATCGCCCGAACCAGACATGTCAGGATGACTACGGTGTTACTTCCTCTTTATGTCATAAACGTTAACGACTGTTGCAATGCAAATACACCAGAAATATGGAAAATAATCCAAAATATCGTCCCTTGCATCGGCTTCGCTATACCGATATCTACTTCCGGGTCATCCGCGAAGTGAGGATGAGCTCGATGCCGATTAGTAGAAACTTCAATATTATTTTAAATTGTTATGTAGTATTTTTTTTACGATACAGGTTGCCTTAAAATATTATTTGGTGTCTCTGGATATATTATTAATATGCAATTATTATTATTAGTATTTAAATATAAAATAGAACGGTATACTGTTCATTACTAAATTAACGAAAAGGAGCATAAACGATATGAATGTACCAGTTTATTATTCGCAATCGTGAACGCTCGGCCAATCCCGTCCTTCTTCGGGATCCCGTGCATGCTGCTGCGAAGCAGCGTACGAGATGATGCGAATGTATTATACGGTGACCGGTAAAAGACGGTTAATTTGCCGGGACTTGCCGGTCTCGGGTAGGAGGTGCTAAATGTAGAATTATTTTTTGTGATCAAAATGTTACATATAGATTGTGGAAACTAATTTGCTGTGTTGATATATGATTAAATAAAGGACAACGATAAAAATATTTTTAAAAAATCATGTTTTTGATGTTTGTATTGGTGTATTTGCATGAAATTGAAAACGCCGGGCTCCGTTTTAGAAACGCCGGGCTCGTCTTTAAACCATTATCACAAACTAATTATCAAATTCTAATTGTATTTTTCACATTGGTTATGTAAAATGACTCATTCTAAATATGATTTTAAAAAAACGCTTTATTATTTTGTAAATAAGGCTACCAAAATGTGTATATTTAAAATATGTACCCTTCAGTTGGAAATGTCTTTAACCTCTAAACGCCAGGCTCGTCTTTAATTGATTACTACAAACGTATTATATATATAAAAAAGAATGTATGTTTTACATTGGTTATGTAAATAAAACCATTTCAAATATGACTATTAAAAAAAAAAAAAAAAAAATATATAAATTGATCATTTTTGAGTTTTTGATGCTGCAGTATCAGGATTTTAAATTGTTAGTTTAAAGATATTTTCACATTTTTCTCCAAAAGTTCTAAAAACAAAAGGGTACCAAAATGTGTATATTTAGACTATGTACCCTGCAGTTGGAAATTTCAAACGAACGCGGGAAAATTATCCTTTATTTAATCATATATCAACGCACCAAATCAGTTTCCACCCTCTAAATATAATGTTTATAACGCTTCACATGTTAACAACGGAGACATACCGATTTATTTGTATACTAAAGCATCTGTGTATTTCAGAAGCAAATAAATAACAAACACACCCCGTATTATCGTATATTATTTTATTCCATATACAAAAAAAAGCATGAATAATAAGAATTTAATAACATGATATTTTCATTTATGACACATTATATAATGTTGATTTTTCTTTAGAAAGGCATGGTTTATGATTAGTTTAAACATATTTATTTTACATCGATTGCGAAACAAATTATTTAACAACTTAGATTAATCACTCTCGATGGCTTTCTGGGTAGAACCAGTACTTAGCAATGTGGATTAATTATCTTGATCAAGGATAAATAACGTAGCCGCGGCGGGGATCGAACCCACGACCTCTCCTCGATCTGGAGTTCGGCGCTCTACCATTGGACCACGCACTCCACGTGTGGTATATGTATGATATAAATGTAAACATGTAGATCTATTGAACACTTTACATCACTATTCATCAACTGGACTGTTTAGCCTTGTACAGACTTTACATTGCCAATCCATAGGTACCCATGCAGAGTATGTAGATCTATACCCATAATCAACCGTCAACCTACTCCAATTATTCCACTACTGGTCATAACATCTACGGGCGTTGAGAAAACTTTAACAGAGCATCAATACCAGCAAAGCTATCGGTCCAGACCAGATCTCTAACAACATCTTGAAGAACGGTGCTACACAACTGGCTCCACGGCTACGCATGATTTTACCAAACATCAATCAACTCGGGTCAGCTCCCTAAAGACTGGCAAAACGCGTTCATCGCTCCAGTATTCAAGAAAGGGAACGTACACCTCCCTGAGAACTATCGACCTGTATCACTTACATGTGTTTCATGCAAGCTGCTTGAACACGTTACTCTGCAGTCATATCCTTACACACCTCGAAAACAACAACATACTTACCTCCCTTCACTCTTCCACTACTCTTTCTGTGTTACATTAACGATCTCCCTGATTCCGTTAAGTCACGGGCGCGTTTATTTTAAGGCGTTTAAGGTGTTTCTCTTAGTAAAGAAGTGCCAGAGTAAAGAAATACCATGCTAGTGGAAAGAAGTTAACTTACAGGTAACTTACAGGTCCGAGACCATACGTAAGCTTATTTTTAAAAGCTTCTATAGGCCCTTCTAATGTTTTTATACTCCTTTTATTGCTATTTTTTTCTCACTGGTACGATATGTAGCAGTTGGGGTTAAACTTAATCTCAAGGGACTCCAGTGTTTGTTTAACCTGCTCTTAAAGCTGTTTATACTTGGTGCTGTCACTACATGATTTGGCAAACTATTCCATGTGTCTACTACCCTGTTCCCAAAGGAGTGCTTTCTAATTTCTAATCTACTGTATTCTTTAAAAAGTTTGAGACTATTTCCCCTAGTTCTTGTATAGTTTGATATCTTCAGTAGTTTATTATTGTTTATTTTGTCATAACGTTGCAGTATCTTGAAAACCTGGATCATGTCTGCTCTTCTTCTTCTGTATTCTAAGGATGGGAGACCTAGGTGTATTAACCTCTCTTTATATGTTAAATGACTGATATTTCTGACCAATTTTGTGGCACGGCGCTGTACATTTTCAATAATAATTTTGACTACATGCGTATTCAAGGTAGGCCTTACAATTGACTTGTATAGATGCATAAAGATGATTTTATCCATGTATGTGAAGGTTCTGGCTATGATTCCTACGTTTCGATTTGCTTTGTTTACTTTTGTATTGATATGTTTATTACATTTTAATTTATTGTCTACTATTACTCCAAGACCTTTTTCTTCTTTAATGTCTGTTAATGGCGTCCGTGTATTGTTTTGATCTTTTAAAACATATCTTTCATGATTTCTGATTTTCCTATATGAAGTCTTTTACATTTGCTTTCGTTGAAATCTAGCTCCCAAATTGTTGACCAATCACACATATTATCACTGGACCTTTGGATTCTTTCATGATCTTCCGGTGTATTGACGGATCCATATATTTTAGTGTCATCCGCAAATAGTTCGACAACAATTTCAATTACATCCGGCAGGTCATTAATAAATATAAGAAATAGAATCGGTCCTAGAACACTTCCTTGGGGCACACCACTGACGACTTTTTCCCATTTGGAGAATTTGCCATGTGAGTTAACTCTTTGGTATCTATTATTTAGAAAGTATTTTATCCAATCGAGCAGTTTACCTTTGATACCGTTACCTTCTAATTTTATTATTAGTTTACTGTGAGATAGAGCGTCGAAGGATTTCCGGAAGTCATAGAATATGACATCTATTTCATCGCCGTTGTCGATGGCCTCCGACCAGTCGTCTAACACTTCTAGTAGTTATAGTGGACACGACATTCCTTCTCTGAAGCCAAATTGGATTGTTGTTATTCATGTGGTTTACAAGTTCTGTTCTGACAATTTTTTGCATAACATTTGACACCACTGGAGAGAGGCTTATAGGTCTATAGTTTTCAGCTTGGTTTCTACTGCCAGATTTGAAGATGGCAGTGACATTTGCTTTTTTTCCATTCTACTGGTACTTTTGCTTCTTCACATGATTTTTGAAATATGAAGAGTAGGGGTTTTGTAATCTCCTCTTTGCACTCCTACAGTAGTTTGGGATGCATATGATCAGGGCCTTGATTTTTGAATGGATTTACGGTCTTCAACACGATTTCTACTGTATAGGTGTTTATTTATATGTAGTCTAATGTTGTATTGTAGTGTCTCATTTAAAACGATGTTTTTTCTGAATCCTTTCCTTTTTTAAAAACACTTGCAAAATATGTGTTTAAAATGTCAGCTTTTTCCTCGTCATTTATTGTTAGGTTTCCAACTTCTTGCTTTAGGTGACAAACTCTAGATTTTGTCTTTGTATTTGTTCTTACGTGTTTCCAGAAACGCTTATTGTTTGTTGTTATTTCTTCAGAGAGACTTTTTCATATAAGTATTTTGATTTTTAATTCAGGATGTTGTAGAATATCTTATCTTCTTCTATGAATAAAAAATTACTTGCGTTTTGTTATATACGTATTTGTTCCACAATCATTTTTTTTCTTCACTTTGTCTCTTGAGTCTTGACTTATGAATGGTAGTTTGACGTTGTGTCTCGAGCACACCGGTATGTGGTTCTTAATTTGATTATGTATTTTATCGGCAAAGATCTCCCAAGACTCTTCGACGTTTTTACCATCCATTACCCCATTGCAGTTGATTTTGTCAAGATATTTTTTCATTTCTATATAATTTCCTCTGAAGAAATTTTGTTTCGTCCCTGTCGTGTTTTCTATGTCTGTATAGCAGTCATATTTAACCATTAAATAATATGTGATCACTCTTACCGAGGCCTGGTAAGTAGTTTACACTTTCAATCATGTTCTCTTCATTGGTTAAAATCAGATCTAAAACTGTTGGTACATCTAGTGTACGGTACCTTGTTGGACTAGTTAAATGTTGTATTAAAAAAATATCTCTTACACACTCTAAGAATAAAAAGCTGGGTGATTTTTACTTACATTAGTGTTTTAGTTTCTCAGTCTATTTCTTTTAAATTAAAGTCTCCGACCAAAAGCAAATGTGATTTTTTGGGGGGATCTTATATCATCTAACACAATTGATAGTTCGTTTATTCCTTCTTTATAAGAAATTGGACTGCGATATTTACATCCAATCACTAATTTATCACTGTTTTGCAGTTTTATTTCACACCATATAGATTCTATAGATTCTGTTTTGATATTTATATCAGTAGCATTGAGATAAGGTTTAGTATATAGGATGACTCCTCGTTGTTTTTCATCAATATTGCTGAAAATACCGTATCCCTCTATTGTGAAGTTTTCAATTGTTATGGGGATTTAGTAGTTTTTTGGATTAATTTCTATTATCACGATGACATGTTGATTAGTAGTTTTAATTCTGACATTTTGTTGATAAGACTATCTGCGTTAGTGTATAAGACCTTTATATTATCTAGTCTTGTGCTATCATGAGCTGTTGGTTGGTATTTTTCACTGTTTTGTATGTATGAGTGGTCTTCACTATTTATAGGATTAAAATAAAACTGGTCTCCTATCTTCTCTCGACTACAGGCGATACGGGTTCAACATCCCTTGGTGTGAAGTTCATGAAGTCTTGTGTGTTGTCTGGATCGTCAACTACATCTGGTGTACTGATTTTGTTTAAGTCAGTGGATTCTTCCAGTATGTTTGTGCGTTGTGAGAAGATTGATTGACTCATCTGGTCTGTATTTGTCAAGAAGTTAAAATCTGACAGAATATAAGGCTATCTATAAGATACAAATCCTTTTTGGAACCCAGGGATGGCGCGTTAAACCTGACATTAAATAAGCTAGAAGTGTTAGTATAATCACGGACTGTAGATAGTATATAAACGGGTCCTGGTATAATAAAAGAAGTGATACTTTTATGATAGCTAGGATGAAAATATAAAATAATATTTGAGACCACTTTACGGTGAGGAATGTTCTATTCTGCCACTCCGCTAACAGCAGAGTAGCTTTCAACAACTTAAATTATAGGTTTAAGTAGTGTGGGTATACGTCATTCAACTGCCGAAGACACCTGACCCTTATCACAGGTAGATACAAATCAGGCTTAAAATTGTCATTTTGAGAATTATAAAGTATTAAAAATAGTGTGTTTTAAACTAACAGTACCAATTAAATATACTCTCATAGTCAGCAATGGCATCAATGGAGATTGGGCAGTCCCTACCTTCCACCACTATTAAGAATTTTAGTAAAAATGACAATTATATGGCCAGATTAAAGCACATGGAAATAAACTAAAAACAAAAGAACGTATCCGAGTTCATCACAAGCTATGAGGTAGGGCAGTCCCAACACTCATTTAGTCGTGGATTATTTATAAAGTTATTATGTCAGCATAACATACAAAGTAAAAGAAGAAAAAAAATTACCTAGGACTTGCATCTATTCAAAACAATTTAAACCAATACAACAGTAAGGCTGAAGTACAACTTAAAGATGTCTAAACAGGGTATGCCTCCACCGGTTGTGGCGGCACGTAACTTTTAAATGTGCCTAGTACAATAGCACCCCCTCCCCCTAAAAATTCCGGATCATACATGTATGTCCATGTTACTGTAGATAAAATATCAAACAATTTCGATGCACGCCCTCAGTATAAAAAATGTTTTCGCTCGCTTCGCTCGCTCGGCGCATAATGGCTAATGAGTGGTTTAATTAACACATTATTAAATGCTTTTATTTGAAAATGGACCTTTTTACCCTATCAATGCACTACCGCAACCGTTTATGAGGCTAGATACGGACCCGAAAATTGACCAAAATCTATCAAACAATTTCGATGCACGCCCTCAGTATAAAAAAAATTCTCGCTCGCTCGACGCATAATGGCTAATGAGTGGTTTAATTAACACTTCGTTAAATCCTTTTATTTGAAAAAGGACTTTTTTTACCCTATCAATGCACTACCCCCCCCCCCCCCCCCCCCCCCCCCCACCACCACAACTGACATAATCTGAAATTAATTAATTTACCCATAATGTTCACCAGGGGCATAGCCAGAGACTTTTGGAGAATACGCCCTGGGGGAGGGGGCGGGAGGGAAATTTGAGTGCAATTTCGGAGGTTTGTGGCTTCATTTGGAGGCTTTCGCCTCCATTCATTAAGTGTGCTTTTAAAAATAGTGCCTCACACCCTACCCCCCTTCACTTTTTATTGCTGATTTTTAAAAAATAAGCACTTTTATTTTTTCACATTCTATTTTCTAGATTACGTCCGGGCGTACAGGAGTATGCCTGGCTACGTCCCTGTTCACAAACGCACAAACATTCTGATAGTTCATATTTCATGTTAAACATCCATTGTTCTTAATGTATTAGGCTACTAGCTGGGCTATCCCCAACGTTCCAGTCTGACATTTTCCAAAATCTATTTTTACTAGCATACTGATAACCTGTAATGTGATACGGATTGTTGTATTCCATTGTAAGAAAGTGAAGGTACTATGTATATATTATTGATAGGTATATAATAAATCATCAGATCAGAGACTTGTCTTAATTACTCCATACTATGTTTTCTCCCTGATTGCAAGGTCTTGTGATATTGGCGATTTAGTACACACAGGTTTGTTCAATCCTCGCAAAATATTTGCGATTCTACTTTCATGCATCAATTATGAAATTAAATTATGTTTAGGATCCCTATCATGGGCCTACTGTGATTCTCATTTTACTATTGGAACCTGGTTATCTTCTTTCTTTTTTTTCTTTTTTTTTTTTAATTGTATTGAATCTACTGTACAATAAATTTAAATCAGTGCTTTTGTTTGTTTTGCTTTCTATATTCATAATTTTGTAATTCCCTTTCAATTTAAAACAGTTACAACACATGAAACGACAATTCAGTCGATATTAGTATCTCATGCTACTTCTTTTTGTTCATTCCGCTAATAAAATAGCAATTTTGAAAAATATTCGTAACCAGTCCATATGCAAATCCCGCAGTTTTACTTCCGGGTTCAGAGTGATTTCCTTTCATCAAAAATTTAAAGAATTTAAATACATTTTTTGCCGGAATTACAGATGTCGGCACCCGAAGTACAGAGGGTAAATCTTAATTTTATCTTTGTTGTATTTTATTTCGTGTCCTAAAGATGTAATTGCATTCTAAGAAATAGTTTACACAGATTGTTTCTTTCATAAACAAACGAACCCTGCCCAGATTCATATAAAATGCTCGAAGCTGTCAGCACCTGATACAAAGATAACCATTGTTCTGTGGTCTCATTAAAACCATTAACTATATGGGATTGCGCAGGGTTTGAAGTCTGGTTGTATTCAAATTAAGTTCACAAGATTCTAAAAGATAATTATTATTTGTTTTTATGTGTTGAGTCACAGGGCATGTATGTCAGCAGGAAACTCAGGATAAGGGGACTCTTATGTCCAAGAATGAGTACTGATGACACATCGCTTTTTGCCAGGCTGATTGCGATGTGAGGAAGGAGTAGCACACAATGCCACTCATTGAGTATATGCATTTTTGCTGAAATGTAATATATTCGGTACCACCAGAAAGTTACCTTTCGTTAGAAGTACAAAGCTAGATAAAGTCTACCACTAGTCTCAAATCTATCAATATCTAATTGTTCTCGAGCTTAAAGTCTTCGCTTATAAAAAAAAAAAAGAAGAAGCTAAACATAAAATAAAAAGCCAACCTTCCCACCCATTTTTTCCCCCAACAATTCACCATTTTGCCATTAAAATCAAAATCCGCTCTCCTTTTTCTGGTGATTTCGAGTTAGGCGTGCCGGTGATGTCATATCCGCCATTACCACCCACAAATTTCAAAGGATTCAGAATACTGTATACATTAGATCTCACAATTTATGCAATAAAGCTTGTTATGATTCATAAATACTTCCATTTTCACGCTCAGCTGTTTATTTGTGTTCATTGATTCATTCTGAATTTAAGTTGAAAGTGGGCTCGCTCAACTTTTACAATGCATTTACTACGGGACAATATGGCAGGAGGCTCCCTGAGATTGAAATATTGCGCAAAACGAGAGCGAGATTTGATATAAATGGCAAAATCGAGAATGTTGCAGTAAACTTTTGACCTCATGTGGTTTATTTTGGGTCACAGTGTAACTAATTTTCGAAAGGATATTTGTATCTATTTGATAGCACAAGAAAGCAAAATGAACTGTCTTCCTAGACATGTAAATTTGTCTACAATAACTCATAAAAAAATGGAAAACTTCATTTGTTGGTTTGTCGCTGCTACTCTGTGTATATTTAGTATTACCACATGTACATCTCAATGGAGATTCCCAGTTGCAGTACTAGCTGAGTACCGCCTTATAACTGCATTGTGTTAATGAAGTCTACAGAAAATAATTGAATACCAAGTTTTTAATATTAAAACTATTGCATTATATTTACATTCCCTTTAAACTTTCAAATAGAGGAGCAAGTTGTTGTTTCTCACAACACAATATTACAATAACGAGTATTGTATAACATAATTATTCTCAGAAATGACTTCAATCGAGTAATTTGAAATGCCAGTTGAAAATATTTGCACTTGCAAATAATCATGATAATGGAAGTTGGTAAAAAAAGTTATATTCTATCCCGAACTACATGGTGTTAAATAATAAAATACTGAGTGCTTATAGATATTTTTTGTGTCACCTATGTAGCATGGCAGACACTTAGGGATCACTATCCGTCAACTTGGCCATAACTTCAAAGGTGTTTGACATACTGGTATGTTCATCAAAACTTTTACCTACGGTCATTCAACTTTATACAGTTCTTCCTTATCAATTATTCAGATGCCATTGACATGTCCAATAACTCTGAATTTCATTTTGGCAGAGTTATGTCCGTTTTAATAAAACTTAAACCTGCAGCCTAACCTAGCTCGTAACTTAGTAAAATATTGACCTAGGGTCATGAAACTTTGCAAAGTTCTACCTTTTCAGTTATTCATACAATTCAAAGATATACCTTTTTCATAAAACTTGTACAATTCCAAAAAAAATCTGCTTCATAATTCATGAAGGATTGCAACCCATGTTTTCAAACTTTATAGTTGGATTGTCCTTGCTGAAATAAGCACATGTCAGACGACACAAGTGTTTCATGGAATACCCTTCTGGTTATTTTAATTACTTTACTCTTTTAAGGGTTAAAAATGGTCTATGAGACTAAAAATAACAACCCAAAAACATAGCTTTATAATTACAACCTGCTATACTTTTAACATGTTTAGACGCCGTCCGGTGTTGGTGATCTGGTGAGATCAGTTTTGCAGGTAAGTGACGAGCGTGAATCATGTGACCAGCGAAACAACAACATGATTTACAATAAGCACATAATGTAGCATACCGTTAGTTATCAGGGGTGAAGTAAAGTAAGGAGTTTTCATATTTATTCATACCCTTTATACAGATACAAATTTAAGCCTCATATGGGCACTGTGTGTGTTTTCTGAGATACTTTTGTGATTCTGCCCAACTGATTGTTTTTATTTCCTCAGTAAAACAAGTTGTTGTTTCATGTTGAAACACGTGATTAAAACACATGATTATGCCATGCCAGCTCACCATGTTTATTCAGTACTAGTACTAACTCTGAACTGTTCTATTCAGTACTAGTACTAACTCTGAACTGTTCAGTACTAGTACTAACTCTGAACTGTTCTATTCAGTACTAGTACTAACTCTGAACTGTTCTATTCAGTACTAGTACTAACTCTGAACTGTTCTATTCGGTACTAGTACTAACTCTGAACTGTTCTATTCAGTACTAGTACTAACTCTGAACTGTTCTATTCGGTACTAGTACTAACTCTGAACTGTTCTATTCGGTACTAGTACTAACTCTGAACTGTTCTATTCGGTACTAGTACTAACTCTGAACTGTTCTATTCGGTACTAGTACTAACTCTGAACTGTTCTATTCAGTACTAGTACTAACTCTGAACTGTTCTATTCAGTACTAGTACTAACTCTGAACTGTTCTATTCAGTACTAGTACTAACTCTGAACTGTTCTATTCAGTACTAGTACTAACTCTGAACTGTTCTATTCAGTACTAGTACTAACTCTGAACTGTTCTATTCAGTACTAGTACTAACTCTGAACTGTTCTATTCAGTACTAGTACTAACTCTGAACTGTTCTATTCAGTACTAGTACTAACTCTGAACTGTTCTATTCAGTACTAGTACTAACTCTGAACTGTTCTATTCAGTACTAGTACTAACTCTGAACTGTTCAACTTTTGGTCTAAACTTGCTCTCATTTAGTGTGCACACCAAAATAATTCTACTTTCTACATATCTTTAATGTGCACACCAAAATAATTCTGCATGTACTTTCTACATACCTTTAGTGTGCACACCAAAATGATTCTATACTGACGAGATAAAGAAACGCCTCATTGGGAATTTCCGCTATATATTGTATGTACACTATGCTGCTGTTAATCGAATGGTACATGGCTACGTAAGACCTTTCTTTTCGGAAAAAATACTAAAACAACACAAAACACAGCAAATAGTATTTCTTCAAAGTTTGATTATTGGCAGAGTATCTGTTTGGCTCAAGCATGTGAGCAAACTTAGGATGCAAATTTCTGCAAACTCTTTACGTTAAATACAGTACTAAAATAGTCAAATTTTCAAAGAGGAACTTCAATATTTATGAATTTCTTGTTATAAAGTGTACTGTGATTAAAACGTCTACAACATCACAGTTGTGTCCTTTCTCTAACCAACTGCAACTTTGTTTTACAAAACATCTTGCGATTTCTTTGGAATATTATGTGGCATTAAGTGTGCGGTATATACTATATATAGCGGAAATTCCCGATGAGGCGTTTCTTTATCTCGTCAGTATACTTTCTACATACCTTTATTTAGTGTGCACACCAAAAAAACTCTACTTTCTGCATACCTTTAGTGTGCACACCAAAATAATTCTACTTTCTACATACCTTTATTTACTGTGTGCACACCATAATAATTCTACTTTCTAAATACCTTTTAATAGTGTGCACACCAAAATAATTCTACATACATTCTTGATTTAGAGCGCACCCAAAAATAATTCTACTTTCTACATGAACATATCTAGTGTGCACACCAATATAATTCTACCTTATGTCCAGTTCTACTTTCTACATGTACATATCTTTATTTAGTATGCACACCAAAATAATGCTATATGCATACCTTAATTTAGTGTTCACACCAAAATAATTCTACATTATAGTCTACATATACTGAAAGGAAAAAGAAACGCGACACAGGAATTTCCGCTATATATTGTATACTGCACACTTAATTCCATATATATTCCAAGAAATCCCAAGATGTTCTGTAAAAAAAAAAGTTGCACTTAGAGAAACTTTCAAAGGACACAACTGTGATGTTGTATACGTTTTAATCACAGTGCAGGTTGTAACAAGAAATTCATAAAATTTAATGTTGAAGTTCCTCTTTGAGTCAAAATTGAGCCAGTTCAGTACTGTATTTAACGTAAAGAGAGTGCAAAATTCTAAGAAACGCGTACTCTGTCAATAATAATACTGCAGGAATACTATTTGCTGTGTTACATGTTGTTTTAGTATTTTTTCCGAAAGGGAAGATCTTACGTAGCCATATACCATTCGATTAACAGCAGCATATTGTTCATACAATACATAGCGGAAATTTTCTTGTCGCATTTCTTTTTCCTTTCAGTATATATTTAATATTTAGCGTGCACACCAAAATACTTCTACAAATTACATACATATCTTTAGTGTGCACATTAAAATAATTCTACCTACATACCTTTCATAGGCATAAATGTATTCTTCTGAACTCGGTACATGTGCATATAGCTAGGTGGCAGTGCTTCCATTTAGTGAACATCTTGTTTGATTTCTTACTCAAGAAATTTGTTGCAGGTATATTGCACTGAAAGGGGCCACAACATGAACTTAAAGGACTGAATTCAGGCCTTAATTAATAAATTGTTTATAAACTGGATTAACCGACCAGTCTAAGTACACAAGACTTAAAGTACTGTGCATGAGGCTGCGACCAGTTAAGTAAATTTCTGTTATGCAACAGTTTATTTCTCATCCTCCTTCTCTCCTCTGACTATTGTTTGTGGCAAAACTGAATGCAGGGACTCGGACACTCCTGGGAGTCAACTTGAAACAAAACTTGTCTGTAAAAACATTCTTTTTCCATTAACAGTTATTTTATTTGTCACAATTATAGCACCGTTGATGACATGTTTGCATGTTGCAAACTTTTGAAATCAAACAGGCTCATTAAGATGTAAAAACAAAATTAACGTTTTTTACTGAAATCACTGAATGCTTCACATTGCATAGCACAGGTAGGTGACAGGGACTACATGTATATTATCTATTTATAGCACAGGTAGGTGACAGGGCTATGTTAGTAAAGGTAATTGACAGGACTAAATGATCTATTTTTAGCACAGAATGAGCTATATATTTTGGTTGTATACCAATTTAACAGATTAAATACTTTCAAGTAGTGTGTTGCATAATTGATAGAAATGAGGTTATGTTGGTGGTTAATAGACCTCACAACATCAGCTAACTGTTTTAATAAGCTTTATATGCCTTTAACATGCTTGATATTAATATAAAATCTAAATATTTATTCAGAAACCAGTGCTTTATTTATTTTTTAGAAGAATTAAGAAAAAAACTAACCCTGATCTGTTAAAATGTTTATTGTACAGTCTACTTGAAGCATTTTTTAGCTAGTTAGATTTTATATCCTAACATTGTTTACCATGACCTTGTATGCCTGATTATTCATGAGATCAGTAGTGAAAGGCAGTTTGGTGAAGGATTTTCACCAGTATGTTTGAATGGACAGTATCAGGGACATACATTTCTTTACACAGAGTACGCAGCAAAAAATACGATAAAAATTAGAGGGGAGGTACCGTATATTATGATAAATTCAGGCTAAATCATCAACATTTCCGCAACAAAGTAGGTTTTAACATGTTGGGAAATATAAAATTCACCAGATATCTACACCTAAAAAATAATTACGGGGGCATGCCACTCCCCTAGCATAATGTATTTCTTGCGTACACTTTAAAAATGCTCTAGCTACGCCCCTGAGGCCAGAGTTTTATTTGTTGGTTTATGGGAGAGCCTGTCCTATTTTGGCTCAAATCAAAATAAAAAAATAAATTTCACAAATCCCGATTTTATTTTTATTGGAAGTCCGACTTCGAGTGTAATTATAGTGAAAAATTTGTTCTGACGGAAGTTTCGTACCCATATATTTTCGTACCATTAAAGCAAATTAGAAGATAAGTAAACCTAACGGTTCTAAACTTTATACTTTGCTCACACAGTTTTGATATAATTATTCACTTTGAAAAAATGACTGTTTGAATTCACTGACCATTTGACCTTAACAGACCACCATATCCACAGTCTGCATCCCTATGCCTGACAAGACTGAAATATTTACTAAAAAAGCTCTAGTCATTTGTAACCCCTGCCCTCACCCAACCCGGGACATAGCAGGTGTTAAGAACAGGGCTTTGAACTTTCGACTGTCCCGGTAGCGCTGTGGATAGCAGGGGTTTTGTAAACTAGCTAAGGAAGACTGCGGTCCCAGACGTTTCACTATATTTTACTAGAAATTAGTTTCTGTTATAAAAAACAGTTTCATATGTCACATCACTTCTGTTGTTGTTTTCCAAAATGAAAATAAAGAAATGTCTCAAAAAGTAACTTTTATTATAGACTCAATGTAAATGCTGGTCTTAATTTTATTTTTATTTCGTCCTTCCTACTGCAAATTTTTGAAAAAAAATCCCGTAAACCAATAAATAAAAAAACTCTGGGCTGAGTATGTCACAAAAGCCAAGGCCCAATCACCCTAATATTGGGTAGATTGATTTACAGTTTTAATAAGAATCTCATCATCGCTCCAAGTAAGTCTAATTAATATGGTGCCAGTACTTAGATACAGTTGCTGCCACGCGGATTACTTTTTTGCAGCATCCCCGCGGCCGTTTTTCAATCGAAGTCACAAACTCCCGCGATCCTACCGCGGATTGTCACCCGAAATATCGCGAGGATTCCCCGCGACCGTAAAAATCACCGCGATTGCAAAATCCAGTCTCGAAAGAAAGCAATCACCGCAATTCTCTGTGATAGGTTCGCGGGGGAACGCGGGGGAAATTAGAGCAGGGATCAATAAAAAATGTAGTAAAACCAGGCGCGTAGCCAGGCATACGCCCGTACGCCCGGGCGTACAGTTCGCCAAAAAAAAAAGCAAAAGTAAAAAAAATGCGAAGTGGGGTAGTGGGTTAGGGGTAGAATATTTCCAGTACAGTCGTTGCGCCCTTATTTTCACGATCTTAATTTGTTATAGAAAATATAAAAACGTAGACTATTTGAATTGACTTTATTACCTGTGCGCTTTCTTTCGCTTGAATTATACATACATTTAATCTAAGCTAAAAATTCTGAAATCTAACCTACGATCGTCAAGAGCTTCACTGGGGGCCTGACCCCCTGACCAATGGGCGGTTGCCCCTTTGAACCCCATCGGGCGTACAGTTACCCCGCTACGCCCCTGAAAACTGATCAATACAATGAATAAATTTCGAAAGCAATACGTATTTCAAACTTTTAATGCATTTAATATCACATGTTTTTAGCTCTACTGATCAGAGATCAGCAGAGCTTATGCCGTGGTGCGGCGTCCGTCGTCCGTCCGTCCGTCTGTCCGTAAACTTTTATTTGTAGCGACTTCACAGCTGAAACTACTGGATGGATATTCATGAAACTTTACAGAAATGTTGCCCATAAAGTCTAGTTGATCCTAGCAAAAATTCATGTTGATGTGAAATCCAAGATGGCCGCCAAAGCTAAAAATAGAGTTTTAAAATACAAGTTTGTAGCGACTTCTTCTTGAAAACTATAAGTGATATTGATATGGGACTTTTTCTAAAATGATCAGCATGACATGATGTTGATCCTAGTCAAAAATCGTTTTGATTCAACGTTAAACATGGCTGCCAGCGGCCATCTTTGTTCACATAGAGTTATATAGTAAAAACTTGTAGCGACTACTTCTCTGAAACTACTTGGCGGATTGTCATGAAACTTTACAGGAATGTTGCTCTTGATGTCTAATTGATCCTAGAAAAATTTCAGGTCGGCCGGAAATTCAAGATGGCCGTCACAGCTAAAAATAGATTTTTAAAAAATAAGTTTGTAGCGACTACTTCTTGAAAACTATAAGTGATATTGATATGGGACTTTTTCTAAAATGATCAGCATTACATGATGTTGATCCTAGTCAAATATCGTTTTGATTCAACGTTAAACATGGCTGCCAGCGGCCATCTTTGTTTACATAGAGTTATATAGTAAAAACTTGTAGCGACTACTCCTCTGAAACTACTTGGCGGATTATCATGAAACTTTACAGGAATGTTGCTCTTGATGTCTAATTGATCCTATCAAAATTTCAGGTCGGCCGGAAATTCAAGATGGCCGTCACAGCTAAAAATAGATTTTTAAAAAATAAGTTTGTAGCGACTACTTCTTGAAAACTATAAGTGATATTGATATGGGACTTTTTCTAAAATGATCAGCATGACATGATGTAGATCCTTGTGGAAAATTATTTTGATTCGACGTTAAACATGGCTACCAGTGGCCATCTTTGGTTACATAGAGTTATATAGTAAAAACTTGTAGCGACTACTCCTCTGAAACTACTTGACGGATGTTCATGAAACTTCACAGGAATGTTGCTCTTGATGTCTAGTTGATCCTAGAAAAATTTCAGGTCGGCCGGAAATTCAAGATGGCCGCCACAGCTAAAAATAGATTTAAAATAAATAAGTTTGTAGCGACTACTTCTTCAAAACAATAAGAGATATTGATATGGGACTTTTTCTAAAATGATCAGTATGACAGGATGTTGGTCCTTGTCGAAAATCGTTTTGATTTGACCTTACACATGGCTGCTTTGTTAACATAGAGTTATATAATGAAAACTTGTAGCGACTACTTCTTTGAAACTACCTGACGGATTTTCATGAAACTTCACAGGAATGTTGCTCTTAATGTCTTATTGATCTTAGCAAAATTTCAGGTCGGCCGGAAATTCAAGATGGCCGCCACGGTTAAAAATAGATTTTCAAAAAACAAGTCTGTAGCGACTACTTCCTGAAATCAAAATCAATCAGTAGAGCTTCAAGGTCATTGACCTCTTGTTTGTTTTTGTTGTCCAAAAGTCGCATTTCTCTTCAACGGACATAAATTGGCTACCCACAATCCTTTGCGATGTGTGTACCTATTAACAAGGCTGCCTAATAACAGGTTTATGACCCGGAATTCTTTACAATTTTTTCGGATTATTTCTGACTAAAGAACCCATCGATATATTAATAATCAACAACAGAATAGTAAAATGTGTTACAAATAACGATTAATTAAAAATATAATTCTAATTTCCAGTATAAGAATTACTAATTGAATTTTATGTTCAGTCACCGTGAAGTCGGTAATAGGAACCGCCATATAACTATCGTGAATACATTATCAGGGCATTTGAATTTTCCGAAAACAAAAATAAAATTGTCTTCTGCTTCGATTTTTTAATAGTTATTGAATAATAATGCATTAAATTGACTGCAAAATTGTCCATTGATACTGAAGGTAAATCGTGGCGATGGCCTGCGATTTCACACCGGGTAAAGCGGTGTGCGAATCAAAACGAATCACGGCGAATCGCGGTGATTGTGTCGCGGTGGTCAAAAGTTATTGTCCGCGCGTTGAGTGGACTGTCCGCCGATCGCAGGGACAAAATCAGTGTGTCCTCAGTGAGATAAAATCCCCGCGTTGAGTGTGATAAGTCGTAATCCGCGTGGCAGCAACTGTATCTCCACCCTATTGTTGATGTCCGAGTATATTGACAATAGGTTATATTATAATACAGTTGCACGTGCTTTATTATACTGCTGCACATGCTATTGTTTGTCGGAGGTGTAGTATTGGTTTGATTGGTTAAAATGGATAAATGATTGCCAACTGGCGACATGTTGAGTAGTAGGGTGCAACAACCATGGCCTAATATGGGATAGATTGATCTAACAATAAGTTGATCGATCCATCCTATTGATTGGTTAGGCCAAACAAAAAAATAGGCGTGTTTCCTATTGCATGCTCTTAAAAAAATAGTGTCGGTAGGTAGGCTTTTTTCTTTTTCATAAAAAGTTTTAGGGTCGGCCCCTTAAAAATAGGGTCGGGCAACCGGAAACACAGGTATTTTTTTTGTTTGGCCTTAATGCCTTAATCAACCTGATGTTATGTAATCGGCAGGCGAGATAATTGGAACTTACATGATTGATTGACTGTTACACTGATTCTCCTTACTGCTGGAGGTTTGATGTTGTTTAGTTTGAATGGTGATTTACGTAGTTAGGCCATATATGATGGTAAATTATTTTTATGTTCGCGGCAGACCATTCCATTTTACCTGAGTAGAACTAGTACTGTATGCCTCCTACCATCCATAGTTGTTTGAGATTGTCAGTCCAAGCTAACAAAGGCCAAGCATTGTTCCAGAGACACTTTACAAGGAAAACCAAGTCAGTTTCACCTTTTTGCATAGAATTTGACCCTTTCAGCACAAAGTCAAACAAAAGGGCACTTTAATCTCATAATGTTATGGGGAAAACATCATTATTTGAAAAAGTTAGAAGCTAATGTTACTAAAAAAAAAACGAGTTTTGGCAGTGCCCATAGAAAAGGACATGGGTACACATGCTAACTAACCCTGTTGGAAATGGCTAACAGGAGAATTGAATTGAATTGAATGTTGTTTAACGGCTCATCAACACAGTATAGGTTATTTAGAGCCGCCCCAGAGAGAGGGGAAGGATACATAGGAATCCGGGAACCTGCCCTACTCTTATTATCGAATAGATTCCTATGGTTCTTTAACGTGCTCGGAGGATAGACCGATACACGGGACCGCCCGGTTTAGGTCCCCATCCGACGGACGAGGCTAAGGTAAAGTGTCTTGCCCAAGAACACACCGACGGAACTCAGTGGCACCACGGAGGATTGAACCCGGGGCCTCCGGTTACAAATCCGCCGCGCTACCGACTGCGCCACGCCAGCCCCCATGGCTAACAGGAGAGCATGAACATGAATTCTAACACACTTAATGAAAATCCTGCAAACCGATTGGTTGACGTCAAAAAAGTTGCGACTATGAAATAGTGCATAACCCGTTGCAAATTCAGTCATGTGACGTTAAATCGTCAAAAAATGTGACATCATTGAGTTTTATTTGTAAGCGTTTGTGAGAAAAACTATCAAAAACACTGATATGCATTAGAAATGGGTTAACCTGTATTAAATGTTGACGTTTGCGACAGTATATCAAGTCGTTTAACGGTCGCAGATCGAGTTTAATGGCTCTGCTATTGTGTCGGATGTTAAACAAAAAGTTTGTGACCATTAAACGACTGATATACCGTCGCAGTTAACCATATATTAATGTCCCATGATCTTTCCATGTTGTTTCCAGACTTGACTTGTGTTTTATGAACATTCAGGCGCCAGCCCCCGCCAGTCGTGGTGTACCCAGCAGTGGTATGCGTAACCTCAACCTCACTGGACACGTGGGATTTGACAGTTTACCAGACCAACTTGTTAACAAATCCGTGGCACAGGGATTCTGCTTCAATATATTGTGTTTAGGTGAGACATTATATATGTATATATCTTATTTTCACCTAATACCGTATAATCCCTAATAAACGCCTCCGGGGTGTAACATTTTTGGAAAGGGGGGCATTTATTTGAGAAAAAGAATACATAATTTAACTTTTAAATCAGACAGTATTTAATGATTTTCTTTTAATATCAAAAAAACAACAAGTATGCATGTCAATCAATCAATTAATGCATCGGATTTTGAGTTTTCTATTGATTTTGTGTGTTCCGTTGTGAATGAAAGAGATTAACTTGCATCTTTTTGTAAGTTTAAAAAAATAATTCTGATGTGGGTGGCATTTATAAGGGGAGGGGAGTTTATTACGGATTACAATCTAGTAGCGCCCCCACTTTTTTTTTTTGAGAAACTTGCCTTCATAGAAAATCTAAACTAGAATGAATTTGACGGCGCGCCATCACAAAGTACCCATGTTTTCTTCATCAGGTGAATTCCCTTTAACCCTGCTGTATTACATTCCCCCACCCTGCCCCACCCCCACCCCATTGTCAGGGGCGGATCCAGGATTTCAGCTTATTGGTCAATTTTCGGGTCCGTTTCTAGCCTCATAAAACGGTTGCGGTAGTTCATTGATAGGGTAAAAAAGTCCGTTTTCAAAAAAAAGAATTTAACAATGTGTTAATTAAAACACTCATTAGCCATTATGCTTCGAGCAAGCGAGAACATTTTCTATACTGATGGCGTGCAACGAAATTGTTTGATATTTTATTTACAGTAACATGGAAATCCATGTATGAATAAAAAAAGTCGGTTTTCAAATAAAAGGATTTAAGAAAGCACTCATTAGCCATTATGCCTCGAGCGAGCGAGACATTTTTTTATACTGAGGGCGTGTAACAAAATTGTTTGATATTTTATCTACAGTAACATGGACATACATGTATGATCCGGAAATTTTAGGTGGGGGGGGGGGGTGGCGCGCGCCGGGATTGTACTCACTGATGACTGACCCAATGCACATTATTGATATAAATATGTACTAATGTTTGTGTGTTATTTGCAGGTGAGACGGGTATTGGAAAGTCCACGTTGATGGACACGCTGTTTAACACACATTTTGACTCCACCCCCTCAACACATGACCTGCCCGGGGTCAAGCTGAAGGCAAACACATATGGTGAGTTTTACATGCACCATGGTTGGTGGTGTTGATTTTAACTCTGATTTACAAATACTGAAAATGATTTGGATGTCATTCTGTAATCATTCATTGATGATGCTCAGTTATAATCCCAGAGTTGTTTACAAGATACTTCAGTTCTTAAAGGGAGTACATCAAGCTTTTTCTAAAAAAATCTAAAATTTAAAAAATGTTCCAGTTCATGATAAATGTCATCATCAATCACCGTGTTGTTTGTCTAAAACTTGAATTCAACATAAATTTTGAATGAAATCTGGCTTAAACTGCTTAATATAATAAATTAACCACTACGATAGCACATACTACTGTACAGAATGAATTTTCTTGCAAATAAGGAGTTCTTTTTAGGCTGATACAATTTTATTTCCAGACGGTAAACAGGTCATTTTACGGCCGCAAATTTGAGACATTATTCCCAGTGAAATAACTTGTTTTATTACATTTCTATGGGTGAAAGATTGGGATTTCTCGGTGAAAGAATATTCATAATCGCTAAATATTAACTCCGAACACAAAAAAAAACTAACTGCGACGTTGAGTTAACGTGATGGTGACGTCGTCATCTGCCGATAACGCCAAATTAAGCGAATAATTCTGGTTAAAATCATACATAATCTGATTTAAAAATGTAATAGATTATTTAACTGTTGTGATCGATTATATGGAAATCCTTCACTCGATGGTAGGTGTGTGTTGTTTTTTCACTCACTCGCTTACGTTCGTTTGTGAAAAGAACCACACGTCTACCATCTCGTGAAGGATTTCCCTGTTATGGATCCCAGCAGTTAAATAATCTCTACATTCTAGTTGCATTTGATAGAATTACTGTTATATGTTGGTTATACTTTTCAGAACTCCAAGAAAGCAATGTACGTCTGAAGTTGAGGGTTGTAGACAGTGTGGGATTTGGGGACCAAATAAACAAGGAGGACAGGTCTGTTGTAACAAGTGTTCTGGACGTTATTCTTCTATGTGGCTTTTATGTGACATGCTTTTTCATTTTAAAACTTTCTACTTAGGACCTCTCTATGATCAATGGTCACGTTTGTTTCAATGTCTTTAAATTGTGCTCCTATTTATCATCAGTTGAACATGATTATAATTTCTTGTAAATCTGTATTAAATAATTTTTTGAGGTAGTTCAATGTTCCCCGAACTGTGATCCCATTTCGCTTAAACATATACTCGGTAAAAAAAGTTTTAAAAATAAAACTAGTGGACAGAATTTAAGTATCTTTTTTTAGTAACCCAAGATCTACCCTACCCGGTTCCTTTGGTACCAGAAACATTAAATTCCAAACAAGATTTTATTTTAAAAAAATATCGGAAAACACAAAGGGTCTGTAAAAAATGTTGCAAAGTCCATAAAAAGTAACAGTTACGGACACATTCGAGTAACCAATACAAAGATTATTATTTTTTCGCAAATTTTCATTGTAAACGATAATTATTGTTGATTGTTGATCTATTGTGACTTATCAACTGAGATAATAAGGGTTATGGTCGAATGTCAAGGTTCAGCGATCATTGTACGGGTTCGAACACTGCCATGGTCCAAAACTTTTTTTACAGAGTATATTGTTACTTTTACTTATGATTCTTTTTGCCCATTTCAGTAGGACTTCTAATGTGGACTACATTGATGCCTGGTTTGAGGCGAATTGTAATTATTTTCCCCTATTGCAGTTGGAAGTCTATCGTGGATTACATCGACGCCCAGTTTGAGGCGTACCTGTCCGAGGAGCTGAAGATCAAACGCTCACTGTTCAACTACCACGACAGCAGGATTCATGCCTGTCTGTACTTTGTAGCTCCTACTGGGCATTCGTAAGTTTTATTTCTTTAGCCTCGTCCTCGGAACTACCTTTAACACATTATACTCTTGCTGCAAACATTTTATTTCAATAACTTAAGCTTTAAACTTACTTTGTATGAAAAGAGTCTGAACAAGGCATAGTACTTGCTTCCCCAGTGACAACAGAGACAGCATTTAAACCGGAATATGCAGACCTAATTACTTTCCCTCGTTGTTATATTATTTAAAATTGAAGGAGTCGGACCTGAGTTATTTCCTTTCATTATTTCACATTGAAGGAGTCGGAATTATTTCCCTTATATTATGTCAGATTAAAGGAGTCAGACCAGAGTTAAATATAATTTGAGTTATTTCCCTTATATTGTTTCAGATTGAAAGCCTTGGACCTGGTGACAATGAAGAAGCTTGATAGTAAAGTCAACATCATCCCTATCATTGCCAAGGCTGACACCATCACTAAGGCTGAACTACAGAAGTTCAAGGCTAAGGTATACCACATACAGGACAACATGCTGCAGCCATCTGTATTAAGGTTGCAGGAACTAAATACTTTCCCACAGGCCACCTGTGTGACCTGACAGCTAATAGCTAGACACCTTATTTCAAAGATATTTCCATCACAGAGCCTTTGAAAGCACACCAATCATACATTTCCCAACTCAAACACTGTAACGTGTCTCTGTTTACAAACAGTATGGAATCCACACTGAAAATTGACATGCATTTGCATTGGAGCTTACATTTTGAAAAACATCCAACAAACATTTTTATTCAATTCAGTGATCCTTGCAGATGGGGATTATTGTACACAGCGTTTATCCTTTCTGAAAATGCTTTTTGCATATTTGAAACTAATATGTGCTGACCTCTGTGAACTTCCACTTCTGCACTAAATCGTCCGCATCGCAAAGCAGCATTTTATTTCAGGCTATATTTAGCAGTGCGCAAGCTTAAATATGCCACTTTTTTGACGAAAACGGGGTAAAAATGAACCTATTTTAAGGACTTCATTTTGTAATATTGATGGCAGAGAACCACTTTATTTCTGACATAAACATGAAGGCATCCCCTGGGGCTGTCACTAAAGGCAGATGTATCTAGATCAATAGCCTCCGTGACTTAAATCTAGTTATATCTGACCAGTACTTGGACTGGGTTCCATCATAGGCTATGAAGAGAATTGTTTACCAATATATAGAGGATCTTATATGAGTTAATGTGATTGACTTGAATAAAACAATGTATACCCTATATTTTTAAGTATCGTGTTTTTGAAGTCAAACTACACAGATGCGAATATAAAGATACCATTTATCACATGTCAGGTTTGTAATAATGCCATCGTATTGCACTTGTACTGCAAATAATAAAACGCATACAAACAAATTTTAACGTTACAACATGCACTTTATAAAGTAAGATTTAAAATTTGGTTAATATTTAGCTCTGTCAGAACATATTTTACGACATACAGTGAGCTAACTGTGCTAAATGTTGTAACATTAGCTGTTGTAAAAACACAGTGATTCGGTTCTCGTTTGCATAGTTAATACACTAGGGTTGTACGATATTTAAATAATGGCTTTATATCACTCCTGGGAGCCATTTTATGTGATTAACTATTTGTATTGTGCATCTTGGTTCACTATGAAGGCTAATATAACAGCTAGTAGTGATGACTTAATGGTAACACAATATCAGGATTTCTATTCTCCTTCGTGTTCGCTTGTTACAGATTATTTAACTGCTGTGATTGATTATAGAGAAATTCTTCAAGAGGTGGTAGACATGTGGTTCTTTTCACGAACGAGCGTATGCGAGTGAGTGAAAAAAACGAACATGCCTATCGTTATAATCGATCCCAGCAGTTAAATAATATATTTATTACATTTTAAATCAGTTTGTATGATTTTAACCAAAATGTTCCTTTACCGGCAGATGATGTCGACGTCAGCAACACTTTATTGACGTCATGACTCAAAGTCACAGTTAGTTATTTTGGTGTTTGAGTTAGTTATTAATATTTAGCGATTATGATTATTCTTCCACTGAGAAATCCCGATTTTTCACCTATAAAAATGTAATGTATAATAAAAACACAATATCAGGATTTCTATTCTCCTTCATGTTAACTTGTTACAGATAATGAACGAGCTACAGTCAAATGGTGTCCAGATCTATCACTTCCCGACAGACGATCAGACAGTCGCAGACACCAACAATGCCATGAATGTAAGTCAGCTTGAATTGAACCAAAAATTATTCAACCTTTACCGTGAAGATGCCAAGGAGAATTTCAAAATAAAGTTTTTGTTTTCAATTCAAAAAGCATGCCTACATTTACAGCTTGCTCAGTTCCAATTTTCTGCCAGTCTGCATTCATTTAAAGGTGTTATATAGTCATTGTTCGCAATGTCTAGAAAACATGCCGGTATTTATAATATATTTATGAATGTAAAGGCTATCTTTGACTTGTTAACTTCAGGAAATTAACCAGCCAAATAACGGCAGAGTACTACAAAATCATTTGTCTAAACTCTATCCAGGTGTTCAGGTCATATAATAATATATATTTGCTGATTAAAAGTATAGGTTTATTCACAGGTTCTTAAAATACTCGTTATTGGATAATGAGTTGGTAACTCTTAATTTGACGCTTCAGTTTTGGTGTGGCTGGTTAAAGTCGTTGATATTGCGTCTATAGAGTTTGGATTCTCAAAATCGGTAAGTTATATATATATCTCGTCATCAGTAGGTTTAGAAACGGTGTACATGTGCTGTAAAATTTGGGATAGGGACTTTAAAGTTATATTGACTTGTTTAATACGTGAAAAAAATGTTGTTTCAGGGTCATGTTCCGTTTGCTGTTGTGGGTTCAGGAGATGAAGTAAAGATTGGTAACAAAATGGTGAAGGCCAGACAGTACCCCTGGGGAACTGTACAAGGTATGGTCATTGTTAGCTATTATAGGTATTAAATCATGGAGAGAAAAACTTCGGTGATAGTACTCTGATCATTCAGTGATACCTTCCACAGAAACAATTGTAGAATAATGGGATCATGAACAGAAACTTACCGTGGGCTATTCCATTCAAAAATACATGGGACCCCAGGAGAAATTGAACACCCACCAATAGATGCAAAATTTTGTTTTAAGAACCAGATTTCAGAAAATAGGGTTCACCCATAGAATGAATTTTTTTTAATTGCCTTCCTGGGGTTTTGGGTATGTTCTAATGGAATGGCCCTGTTTATTTTTGTCTCAAGATGAGCAAAAATAACCTTCATAATCATCATCTGTAAAACAAAAACACTAACTCTTCTAGTTAATACAGGAAGCATTATGTAATGGGATATGTTTGACATGGTATATGTGATTATTATCATTAATCGTCATTTGTTGTCTATTCCCAATGTGAGAATGAGATCGACTGACTTTAGGACACAATGTAAAATGTTAATAAGTTATAGGTTTTTAGCTCTACTGGCAGCAGAGCTTATGCGATGGCGAGTTGTCCGTCCGTTAACTTTTGTTTTGTTTACGTGATGGGACTTCATTATTAATTGGATTTTTACGAAACTTTACCAGTGTCTTTATATCAATGAAAGCTCGGATGAGTTCGAACACCAGACAGATCGGATTAGTAACACCAGAGTTATGGCCCTTGTTTTGTTGAAAAATGCCATATTAAGCCTTGTTACACTCTAGCACCTTCATTTTGTATTTGATCCTTATGAAACTTTTCCAGTGTATTTATATCAATGGAACCTCGGATGAGTTTGAAAACCAGCCAGATCGGATTTAATAGTAAGACCAGAGTTATGGCCCTTGTTTTGCAGAAAAATGCCATATTAGGCCTTGTTTACTCTCTAGCACCTTCATTTTATATTTGATCTTGACGAAACTTCCGCAGTGTATTTATATCAGTGAAAGCTAGGATGAGATCAAAAAAACAACCAGATTGGACTAACATGGGAGTTATGGCCCTTGAATTATTGAAAAAAGTGTTACTTTTTGATATCAACACTCTAGCACATTCATTTTTCATCCGATCTATACCAAACTTTACCAGATTGTTGATATCAATGAAAGCTTGGACGAGTTCAAAAACCAGCCAGATTGGACAAGTAACATCAGAGTTATGGCCCTTGATTTTTTTTATATGTTATATTGTCAAACTCATGGTTTCCACTCAATAACTTTTGTTAGGAATGAGGTATTGCGATGAACCTTTCAGGGTAAGTAGCTTATATGGAAAGGAAGGACGGGATTGCATTTGGGGCCACTGGGTTCAAGGTCAAGGTCGCTGTTACTAAAAATAGAAAAATGGTTTCTGCTCATTAATGTTTGTTTGGAGTGAGGTATTGTGACGAAACTTGCATGGTTAGGTAGCTTCTGTGGAAAGGATGTTTGGGATTGAAATTGGAGTCACTGTATTCAAGGTCAAGGTCACTGTTACTAAAAATAGAAAAATAGTTTCTGCTCAATAGCTTTTATTAGGAATGAGGTATTGCACTGAAACGTGCAGGGTTTATAGCTTATAAAGGAAAGAGAGGAAAGAGAGCTGGGACTGCATTTGAGGCTGCTGGGGTCAAGGTTGCTGTTGCTGTTGCTCAAAATAAAAAAAATGTTTTCCGTTTAATAACGTTTGTTTGGAGTGAGATATTTTGACAAAACTTGCTGGGTAGGTAGCCTCTGTGGAAAGGAATGTTGGGCTTGAAATTGGGTTCAAGGTCAACGTCACTGTTAATAAAAACAGACAGATGGTTTTTGCTCAAGAATGAGGTATTGCAATGAAACTTGCAGGGTATGTAACTTATATAAAAAGGAGGGTTGGGATTGCATTTGGGGCTACTGGGGTCATGGTCATGGTCACTGTTACTAAAAAAAATAGTTTCCTCTAAGTAACTTTTGTAAGGAGTGATGTATTGGGATGAAACTTGCTGTGTAGGTAGCTTATGTGGAAAGGAAGGTGCATATGGGGCTACTGGATTCAAGGTCATCGACCTTGACCTACTTTTTGGAGCTGATGATTTTTATTTAGCTATACTGGCCAAGTGCCTTCATTTTTCATCCGATATTAACCAAACTTTAACAGTTTGTTAATATCAATGAAAGCTGGCACAAGTTTGAAAACCAGCCAGATCGGACCAGTAACATCGGAGTTATGGCCCTTGATTTAGTTAAAAGTGCTATATTTTGCCTCGTTAATACGATAGGGCTTTCGTTTTTCATCTGATCTTTACCAGATGTTTTGCCTTTTTTTTTATAATTAGTATATTTTTTGTTTATATATTTTTTTTAATATATATTTTTTTTTTTTTTCAGAATTATTTTTTTTTTTATTTATTTTTTTTATTTTATTTATTGATTGATTTTTGTTATTGATTTTTAGCTCTACTGATCAGAGATCAGCAGAGCTTATGCCGTGGTGCGGCGTCCGTCGTCCGTCTGTCCGTCCGTCCGTCCGTCCGTCAACTTTTTTTTTGTAGCGACTACTCCTCTGAAACTACTGAATAGATTTTCATGAAACTTTACAGAAATGTTGCCCATGAAATCTAGTTGATCCTAGCAAAAATTCATGTAGATGTGAAATCCAAGATGGCCGCCAAATCTAAAAATAGGTTTTTAAAAAACAAGTTTGTAGCGACTACTTCTTGAAAACTCTAAGGGATATTGCTATGGGACTTTTTCTAAAATGATCAGCATGACATGATGTTGGTCCTTGTCGAAAATGGTTTTGATTCGACGTTAAACATGGCTGCCAGCGGCCATCTTTGTTTACATAGAGTTATATAATGAAAACTTGTAGCGACTACTCCTCTGAAACTACTTGACGGATTTTCATGAAACTTCACAGGAATGTTGGTCTTGATGTCTAATTGATCCTAGCAAAATTTCAGATCGGCCGGAAATTCAAGATGGCCGCCACGGCTAAAAATAGATTTTTAAAAAATAAGTTTGTAGCGACTACTTCTTGAAAACTATAAGAGATATTGATATGGGACTTTTTCTAAAATGATCAGCATGACATGATGTTGGTCCTTGTCGAAAATCGTTTTGATTCGACGTTAAACATGGCTGCCAGCGGCCATCTTTGTTTACATAGAGTTATATAATGAAAACTTGTAGCGACTACTCCTCTGAAACTACTTGACGGATTTTCATGAAACTTCACAGGAATGTTGCTCTTCATGTCTAATTGATCCTAGCAAAATTTCAGGTTGGCCGGAGATTCAAGATTGCCGCCATGGCTAAAAATAGATTTTTAAAAAATAGGTTTGTAGCGACTACTTCTTGAAAACTATAAGAGATATTGATATGGGACTTTTTCTAAAATTATCAGCATGACATGATGGTTATCCGAGTCGAACATTATTTTGATTCGACGTTAAACGTGGCTGCCAGTGGCCATCTTTGTTTACATAGAGTTATATAATGATAACTTGTAGCGACTACTCCTCTGAAAATACTTGACGGATTTTCATGAAACTTCACACGAATGTTGCTCTTGATGTCTAATTGATCATTGCAAAATTTCAGGTCGGCCGGAAATTCAAGATGGCCGCCATGGCTAAAAATAGATTTTCAAAATACAAGTTTGTAGCGACTACTTCTTGAAAACTATAAGTGATATTGATATGGGACTTTTTCTAAAATGATCAGCATGACATGATGGTTATTCAAGTCGAACATTATTTTGATTCGACGTTAAACATGGCTGCCAGTGGCCATGTATGTTTACATAAGAGTTATATAATGATAACTTGTAGCGACTACTCCTCTGAAACTACTTGACGGATTTTCATGAAACTTCACACAAATGTTGCTCTTGATGTCTAATTGATCTTAGCAAAATTTCAGGTCGGCCGGAAATTCAAGATGGCCGCCATGGCTAAAAATAGATTTTTAAAAAATAAGTTTGTAGCGACTACTTCTTGAAAACTATAAGTGATATTGATATGGGACTTTTTCTAAAATGATCAGCATGACATGATGGTTATCCGAGTCGAACATTATTTTGATTCAATGTTAAACATGGCTGTCAGTGGCCATCTTTGTTTACATAGAGTTATATAATGAAAACTTGTAGCGACTACTCCTCTGAAACTACTTGACGGATTTTCATGAAACTTCACAGGAATGTTGCTCTTGATGTCTAATTGATCCTAGCAAAATTTCAGGTCGGCCGGAAATTCAAGATGGCCACCACGGCTAAAAATAGATTTTCAAGAAACCAGTTTGTAGCGACTACTTCCTGAAATCAAAATCAATCAGTAGAGCTTCAAGGTCATTGACCTCTTGTTTTTTATTTTTTTTATTTATTTTTTTTTTAAATATTTTTTTTATATATATTTTTTTATTTCATTATTTTTTTTAATTACTTCTTTTAAATTTTTGTTGGTGTTAACGCCGTTGTTAGCAGGAAGCATTGCTATGATTTTTCGTTGTGCCTATTGCGTTTTTTTCCGGTTCGTTGGTTTTTGATGTAGTTGCACTCCCCCCCCCCCCCACCCCCCCCACCCTTGATTTAGTTAAAAGTGCTATATTTTGCCTCGTTAATACGATAGGGCTTTCGTTTTTCATCTGATCTTTACCAGATGTTTTGCCTTTTTTTTTATAATTAGTATATTTTTTGTTTATATTTTTTTTTTAATATATATATTTTTTTTTTTTCAGAATTATTTTTTTTATTTTATTTATTGATTGATTTTTGTTATTGACTTTTTTTTATTTTTTTTATTTTTATTTTTTTTAAATATTTTTTTTATATATTTTTTTTTATTTCATTATTTTTTTTAATTACTTCTTTTAAATTTTTGTTGGTGTTAACGCCGTGTTAGCAGGAAGCATTGCTATGATTTTTCGTTGTGCCTATTGCGTTTTTTTCCGGTTCGTTGGTTTTTGATGTAGTTGCACTCCCCCCACCCCCACCCCCAAACCCCCATTTTCATGAAATTTCATTCATAGAAGAAAGTGGGACAAATTAAAAAATACCCATGCCAGACTAGACACAGCAAACTTATTGCCCATGATTACCAGGTGAGCGATCTAAGGCCATCCTATCCCTGTTGTTTTTGCAATGTTTTGAAAAAACTGCTGATGGGAAATTTATGTTAAACTTTAGCAGATTTTATGACTTTCTTTTTATTATATTATTATTATTTTTATTATTTTTTTTATTGTATTTATTTATTTATTTATTTTTTATTATTTTTTTATTTTTTTTATTTTTTAAATATTTTTTTTAGCTCTATGTTGGATCAGTCGGACCAGTTACAGAGGAGTTACGGCTCTTGATTTAGTTAAAAATGCTATATTTTGTATATAACACTAGTCTGTGCGTCCGATTTCATTTCTTAATATCTTCTTCGTTAAATGCAGGATTTTTACCAAACTCCTCCAAAATGTTCAATATACGGATCCGACATCACATGCACAATTTCGGGTTGCTGCGACCTACTTTCGATGAAATATATGTTGTGTCCAGTCTCGGCTACGACTTGTGTATCTTGCCTCTTTCTTGCAGGATTTTCACCAAACTTCACCAGAATGTTCCTTATATGCATCCTACCTCATTTGCAATTTTGGGTTGCTGTGACCTACTTTCAACAAAATTTAGGTCATGTCCGGTGTCCACTATGACATGCATATCTTCCGCTATGACATGCATATCTTGCTTTTTTCTTGCAGGATTTTCACCAAACTTCCCCAGAATGTTCCTTATATGCATCTAACATCATGTGCAGAATTTCTGGTCGCAGTGACCTACTTCCGCTACAACATGCTTATCTTGCTTCTTTCTTCCAGGATTTTCACCAAACTTCACCAGAATGTTCCTTATATGCATCTAACGTTTTTTGCAAAATTTCAGGTCACAGTGATGTACTTTGACAAAATATAGGTTAAGTCCAGTCTCTACTGCGACATACGTATCTTGCATTTTTCTAGCAGGATTTTTACAAAACCTCACTAGATTTTAAAACTAGAATGTTTCTAATATGCATCTAACATCATGTGCAGAATTTCGGGTGGCTGTGACCTACTTTCAAAGAAAAATATAGGTCACATTCGGTCTCTGCTGCAACATGCATAATTTGACCTTGATCCCAGTGACCCCAAATGCAATTCCAAGCTTCCTTTCCATATTAGCTACCTACCGTGCAAGTATCGTCGCAATACTCATTCCTAACAAAAGTTGTTGAGCGGAAATCATTTAAAAGCATCACTGTTAATGACATTAATTCAATATGTTTTGGGATTGACATTGGCGTTGGTCAAAAAAAAAATCTGGACTTTATAATAGAGCTTCTAGTTTAAAAGAAGTACTGATGGGAATTTTAGGACGACAGCCTTAGATATGAGCCATTTTAGCCAGTAGAGCGTCCAAAGGTCCTCTTGGGCATCTTGTTATAATTTGTCCTCATCATTAATATTTATTCGTCATCAGTTTGCCTGTTGAGAATAAAAACCATTGTGACATTGTGCAAAATGTTGATAAATAATTTATAGGTTTAATGATTATTATTTATCGCCATCATTATGGCTCCCCCACACTGGGGGAGACATATTGTTTTTAGTTTGGATGTCTGTCCGTCTGTCTGTCACAAGTCGCGTCCACTCCATATCTCTTGAACCGCTTGAAGGATTTTGAATTAACTTGGTACAAATGTTCACCATATCTAGACGATGGGCAGAGCGCAACTTCCAGCCACGTCCGTTTATGGTCAAGGTCACTTAGAGGTCGAAGGTCATATGCACTATATTTAGTGGCTGCTCCATATCTCTTGAACCACTTGAGGGATTTTGAAATAATTTGGCACAAATGTTCACCATATGAGACGACATGCAGAGCGCAAATTCCAGCCACGTCCGTTTAAGGTCAAGGTCACACTTAGAGGTCGAAGGTTATATACACTGTATTTCGTGTCCGCTCCATATCTCTTGAACTGTTTGAGGGATTTTGAAATAACTTGGCACAAATGTTCACCATATGGAGACGACATGAAGAGTGCAACTTTCAGCCAGGTTGGTTCATATGCATTACACTGAGAGTGTGGGGGGAGACATACCTTTTTATTACAAAAACAACCCCATCACCATCGTGATTTTGTGAAGTTGTGTAAAATATTGATACATAATTTGTAATTTTTAAATTAATCCATCATTCGTTTGTCAGTTGAGAATGAGAACCACTGTGACTTTGTGAAGCTGCGTGAAATGTTGATCCGTACCAACATGGAGGACATGAGGGAGGCCACACACAGCAAACACTACGAGCTGTACAGACGCGGTAAACTGGAACACATGGGCTTCTCAGACAACGAGTCAAAGAGGTAAAAGGGGCTGATATGGGTCCGATACAAGATATAGACTGGTTTCTGTACATATGTGTTGGTCTGTGAAATGGTTCAGATATAATATTCATAGGGTTCTGTGCATATAAACAATGATCATTCTTGCGCGGATGCTGTCACAATACACAAACAATTAAAGCAGCTATCCTTTAATCATTATTGTAAAAGTAGAGATTTTTTTAATGCATGTTTTAACACCCAAGATAAAGAGTCAGGGGTTTGATGCTGAGCTGAGGTCTGTTGTTCGGTTAGCATATCATTGGGTGATAGTGGACTGTCCGCAAGCAGCAACTGGAGTACAGGTGAAAAAATGGGGAGCAAAGTTGAGGAGAATTGTTGGAGGGAAACTGTAGTAATGTAACTTCCTACATATATTAACACTTTGTTATACAGGACAGTGTGTTGGTAATTTCGTACTTGTTCTTAAAAATTGTTGGAGAAAAAAATCATGATAGTTAACTTGTGTATTAACTCTGTAGTTTGTCCGAGACATATGAGCAAAAGAGGCAAGAGCACATGGCAGAACTACAGAAGAAAGAAGAAGAAATGAGACAAACATTTGTCATCAAGGTCAAGGAAAAGGAGGGGGAGCTAAAGGAGGCTGAGAAGGAGGTATGCTGGCAGGGGAAAACTTTTTTTTATTATTTTTTTCAAACTTTTAAAAATCAATGTTTGTTTAAAGATACTTTTGATTTGGAAAGTTTGAATTTGTTTCTAACTTTGTCCGATTATAATGTAAGTTTGCAATTCAATAGTGAAGTAAATCACAAATAAATGTCATATTCTGTTTAACAGCTACATGCCAGCTTTGACAGCCTGAAGCGTCAACACGGGGAGCAAAAGAAGAAGATCGAGGACAGCAAGAAGCGTCTGGATGACGAGATCAACTTGTTCAATCAACGTAAAGCGCAGTACCAGTCACAGCAATCCACTCTTGGCAAAAAGAAGAAATAAATTGCGTATCTAGAGACATACTTTTATGGTGCATTTATTTAGAAACAACCCTTTCACATTTTCTGCGAGGAGGCTAAATCTGGCATTAAGGCAACAGTTTCAGGTGTTGTTTTTGGAAAAAACATTTAGAATTAAGTTTTGTAATATTTGTGAACTATTTTGGGGGGAAAATATTTAATTTATAGAAAAAACACTGACATTTAGCCTAAAATGTCAATTTCAAATCAGCCCCACAGACTGATGTGGATGGTCGTACTACAGAGACGAATTTAGGACAACTCATGGTCTGAATCAAAATCAAACGTTTGAATAACTGAAACACATGCAAAGGCCTGATCATTTTATTTCCCAACGTTATCGAACTGAAAGCCCTGCTTACTAAATATTACCGCAGGAAGTGATACAGGCTTAAATGGTTTATCATGTGGAAGTTATTTAGTTTTATTTTTGACACCCAAAGTCATTGTTTAAACTGCCATTTTATATGCACTATTTTAAAACGTAGAAAGTGCCTAGAAATATTCAGCAAGTAGTTGGCTGCTTTTAGTTTCGACATTTATTTATATAAAACTCATGGTATGAATAAATGACATAGTTCCTGTTTATTAAGCTTGCTGTTGTCTGCAGGTAGGAAGTAGTGCTGCTTAGTGCTGATGTACTTAACTTTATTTTAATTTTTGAATGACCAAGTGCAATAAGTTCACAGTGGAACATCATGGACATTATGTTTTACCCTGTTAGTATTTACAATTGTGTTAAAGGTGGTACATCAGGGGTTTTCTACAGTTGTGTTAAAGGTGGTACACCAGTCTTTTTCTAGCAGAATCTACAATTTGAAAAGTGTTCCAGTTCATGATAAATATGTCAAATCCTGTTGGCATTTTTTCAACGTGGCTGTGGCGTAAATGGAGTGTCTACAATAGAATTTGCAGCAACTCTGCAGTTCAGGGTGAGAAGGTTCTAGGCCCGTTCTCCATATTTTATCTCGATGTACATGGAGGATGAGCCTGGCATGTTCATTCCTGTTATAACCCATAATTTTTTATAACCTTTCATGTGTTGGTGCGCCTTAAAATCCCAATTCAATTCAATTCAATCCACCATAGATTTGAATGAAATTGGGTATAAAATTATTAAATTGACCTGGATGTGTATTCTAGGATAGCATGTATTACTTTGCGGAATGAAATTCCTTGTAAACAAGGGGCCATGTTAAGGTTCATGCATTATGGTTAGGCCCTTTAGACATTTTATTAGACCCCTAGACACGATGAAAAGCCTGTTGTACCTTCTTTAAAATACATTCATGTCAGAACATTCATTGATTATTTGCATAATGTTTTACTTTTATTTGATTGATATAAAATCAGGGAACAAGCTAATTTCTCCATTCTGTGCAATTGATCATCTGTAGATTATATGTATAACATCAAAGTAATTGTGACCACGTTGTATGTATAGGTTTGTTTTGTTTGTATTGAAGAAACCATAAATCTGGTCCCAGTGGCATTACAGTGTAAGCTGATGCTGGGGAAGTATTATTTTAACAGGTGTTGATCCAGGATTTGGGTTAGGGTGATTTTTCTCCCCTTTAGGGTAGGTTGGGTGTTCCATCAAGGCCCTCGGGCTTGAAATCCCATTGTAAGATCCATGATAAGTTTAAACTGCTTATTAGATTTTATGTGATGTGTGTGCCGTGTTCGCACTCCTCCAGTCTGGATCCGCATTTGGGAATTATTCAAAATAGTAATTATAATATTTGGTTCGAGATCACGCATAGTGAGTTATATAACAAGGTACCGTTTGTAAGCACGATGATGGTTTATTGTTCTGTCCAATCATTCTTTTAAATGTGTTTGTCTTTTTTGCATGTTTAGATGTTGTTTTATTAGAAATGTATTTTATTGTACTAGGCTATATACAGTAATTGTTTTCCAGAAGAAGGTAGAAAGAACACTGTTAAAATACCAGTATTAAATGCATTGAAGATACTAGGAAGATACCAAGTCCAGTCTAGACAGTAAACTTTTAGTAATTCAGAGTTAAAGATGAAATTGAAAAAGTCATAATTTTATTAGCGCTATTTAACGTTTTTTTTTGCCTTTTCAGATGTTCTTGCCTTGTTTTAAATGATTTTGACAAATAAAGACCAATATATTATTTAGCATGGCTTGTGTTGTACGTCAATGTTGTTTTTATATTTGTTATATACACTATGGAAATACTATTATCATTATATATAAAACCGTACCAATTTGTACCGATATTTGATTATGTTACTTTGTACCACTATACCACTTTGTACCATACATAAGGTTGGACTTCGTGACTTTGTACCACTATATGATGTTGGTCTTAATGACTTTGTACCAATATATCAATTTGGACTTAATACAAATAACTAAGAATGGACTTTGTGCCAGTATATAAGGTTGGACTTTGTGCCAATATTAAAGGTTGTTTGACAGTCTTTATAGTGGATAAAAAACTGGATATATTATTGGTGCATTAATTCAATTAAGATTCATTATTAGTAATTATTGACCAGACTGTTAATTTGTAAAATAGAAAAAAGACGTAAATTTTATGAGTTATGAAATATGAAAAAATGTTTGATGGAAAGCATGAATAGAGTTCCTAGTATTGATTATACTCGCGCTTTCACAAAGTGAATTGGGGGCTATATAGGAATCACATTGTCCGTAACGTCCGTGAAACTTTTTTGTCCGGTCGCGTCACATCCCGTAACACAATTTTGTTGCATTTCTCAAACAGTTTTGAATGTGTTTTTACACTTAACTGATGACCTTATGCCCCTCTACATCACCCATTGTTGATTGGCTAATTTATTACAGAATTTTGGCCCTTTCTTTGACTTTAGACTTTTCCGAGCGAGGGTATTTATCAATTCAGTGATAGTTCTAGTTTCATTTTACATCTAAATTTTATTGTTTTCCATTTTGAATTGAATGTTTATTATCATGAATTGTTAATATCTACTAAGTTACGCAAGTTTAATAGTCACCGTACCTTTGCGAGAATCTCCTTCTTTTACTTGCCTTTTATTTCAGTATTAACCGCGATGATGCGTGTACAGATTTATGTGTAGTTTATTTAAATGTACGTTCATAGTATAGGTAACCAAATTTAAACATCATGTACCATTTGAAGTCTTCCCAAAAGGAAGGTTAAAGTTCATTGCTTTCATTTTAGATTTAGATATTAGATATGCAGAATGTATTTGTAGTTTTCAGACATTTTTATACCATTCTAATGTAAAGAAAAAAAATAACAATCAATTTGTTGTTGTCAGTCTTTATGTATACCTTGAAATTCATTTTAATGATTATAAAATTTGCATTCATGGAAACTTGACCTTTGATTCTAAAAGTAAGCTCCCCTGTTCATTACAATTTTCTCACTTAAATCACCGAGATGTGGCTTAATGGTAGAGCATCAGCCTTGCATGCCAGAGGTCGTTTGTTCAATCCATAGCCGGGTCATACCAAAGACTTCATAAAAATGGTAACTAGTAGCTCCCTTGCTTGACTTTCAGTATATAGAGTAGTTCTAGGACTGGTTGACCCGCTGTCAGTATATAGAGTAGTTCTAGGACTGGTTGACCCGCTGTCAGTATATAGAGTAGTTCTAGGACTGGTTGTCCCGCTGTCAGTATATAGAGTAGTTCTAGGACTGGTTGTCCCGCTGTCAGTATATAGAGTAGTTCTAGGACTGGTTGACCCGCTGTCAGTATATAGAGTAGTTCTAGGACTGGTTGGCCCGCTGTCAGTATATAGGGTAGTTCTAGGACTGGTTGACCCGCTGTCAGTATATAGAGTAGTTCTAGGACTGGTTGTCCCGCTGTCAGTATATAGAGTAGTTCTAGGACTGGTTGACCCGCTGTCAGTATATAGAGTAGTTCTAGGACTGGTTGTCCCGCTGTCAGTATATAGAGTTGTTCTAGGACTGGTTGTCCCGCTGTCAGTATATAGAGTAGTTCTAGGACTGGTTGACCCGCTGTCAGTATATAGAGTAGTTCTAGGACTGGTTGTCCCGCTGTCAGTATATAGAGTAGTTCTAGGACTGGTTGACCCGCTGTCAGTATATAGAGTAGTTCTAGGACTGGTTGTCCCGCTGTCAGTATATAGAGTAGTTCTAGGACTGGTTGACCCGCTGTCAGTATATAGAGTAGTTCTAGGACTGGTTGTCCCGCTGTCAGTATATAGAGTAGTTCTAGGACTTGTCGACCCGCTGTCAGTATATAGAGTAGTTCTAGGACTGGTTGACCCGCTGTCAGTATATAGAGTAGTTCTAGGACTGGTTGGCCAGCTGTCAGTATATAGAGTAGTTCTAGGACTGGTTGTCCCGCTGTCAGTATATAGAGTAGTTCTAGGACTGGTTGACCCGCTGTCGGTATATAGAGTAGTTCTAGGACTGGTTTGCCCGCTGTCGGTATATAGAGTAGTTCTAGGACTGGTTGACCCGCTGTCAGTATATAGAGTAGTTCTAGGACTGGTTGACCCGCTGTCAGTATATAGAGTAGTTCTAGGACTGGTTGACCCGCTGTCAGTATATAGAGTAGTTCTAGGACTGGTTGGCCCGCTGTCAGTATATAGAGTAGTTCTAGGACTGGTTGACCCGCTGTCAGTATATAGAGTAGTTCTAGGACTGGTTGACCCGCTGTCAGTATATAGAGTAGTTCTTGGACTGGTTGACCCGCTGTCAGTATATAGAGTAGTTCTAGGACTGGTTGACCCGCTGTCGGTATATAGAGTAGTTCTAGGACTGGTTGACCCGCTGTCAGTATATAGAGTAGTTCTTGGACTGGTTGGCCCGCTGTCAGTATATAGAGTAGTTCTAGGACTGGTTGACCCGCTGTCAGTATATAGAGTAGTTCTAGGACTGGTGGACCCGCTGTCAGTATATAGAGTAGTTCTTGGACTGGTTGACCCGCTGTCAGTATATAGAGTAGTTCTAGGACTGGTTGGCCCGCTGTCAGTATATAGAGTAGTTCTAGGACTGGTTGTCCCGCTGTCAGTGTATAGAGTAGTTCTAGGACTGGTTGACCCGCTGTCAGTATATAGAGTAGTTCTAGGACTGGTTGTCCCGCTGTCAGTATATAGAGTAGTTCTAGGACTGGTTGACCCGCTGTCAATATATAGAGTAGTTCTAGGACTGGTTGACCCGCAGTCAGTATATAGAGTAGTTCTAGGACTGGTTGACCCGCTGTCAGTATATAGAGTAGTTCTAGGACTGGTTGACCCACTGTCAGTATATAGAGTAGTTCTAGGACTGGTTGACCCGCTGTCAGTATATAGAGTAGTTCTAGGACTGGTTGACCCGCTGTCAGTATATAGAGTAGTTCTAGGACTGGTTGACCTGCTGTCAGTATATAGAGTAGTTCTAGGACTGGTTGTCCCGCTGTCAGTATATAGAGTAGTTCTAGGACTGGTTGTCCCGCTGTCAGTATGTAGAGTAGTTCTAGGACTGGTTGACCAGCTGTCAGTATGTAGAGTAGTTCTAGGACTGGTTGACCCTCTGTCAGTATGTAGAGAAGTTCTAGGACTGGATGACCCGCTGTCAGTATATAGAGTAGTTCTAGGACTGGTTGTCCCGCTGTCAGTATATAGAGTAGTTCTAGGACTGGATGACCCGCTGTCAGTATATAGAGTAGTTCTAGGACTAGTTGACCCGCTGTCAGTATATAGAGTAGTTCTAGGACTGGTTGACCCGCTGTCAGTATATAGAGTAGTTCTAGGACTGGTTGTCCTGCTGTCAGTATATAGAGTAGTTCTAGGACTGGTTGTCCTGCTGTCAGTATATAGAGTAGTTCTAGGACTGGTTGACCCGCTGTCAGTATATAGAGTAGTTCTAGGACTGGTTGACCCGCTGTCAGTATATAGAGTAGTTCTAGGACTGGTTGTCCTGCTGTCAGTATATAGAGTAGTTCTAGGACTGGTTGGCCCGCTGTCAGTATATAGAGTAGTTCTAGGACTGGTTGACCCGCTGTCAGTATATAGAGTAGTTCTAGGACTGGTTGACCCTCTGTCAGTATATAGAGTAGTTCTAGGACTGGTTGACCCGCTGTCAGTATATAGAGTAGTTCTAGGACTGGTTGACCTGCTGTCAGTATATAGAGTAGTTCTAGGACTGGTTGACCCGCTGTCAGTATAATGGAACTGGGTGGGGTATCATACCATGTGTCTACACTATAAATTTGAGCATTGAGCCCACTACTACAAGCAGATACTGTGATGTGACTGAAAGATTGTTAAAAGTGTCTTCATACAGCGCTTATATTAAACAAAGGGAGACAAATGCATATTACTGTACCTGGTACTGCTTGCACGAGTTATCATCCTTGCACAGGAATGCATTGTTCAACGCCTCAACAAAACGTGAAGTTATTTTGAGTCGCCCCAGAGAGAGGGGAGTGATACATCCGGGAACCATGCCCTTACCATCGAATCCAGTAGCAAGGTTCTTCAACATGCTCCAATTCACGGGACCGCCTGGTTTACGTCCCTATCTGACGGACAAGCTAAGTGAAAGGTCTTGCCTAAGTCGTGTCAGATAAACCCTGGGGTGACAGAGAGGCTCGAACCTGTGATATCTGGATTGATTCGAATTTGCTATCCCTGGCCCATCGTGGCCCAACTACACATAACTGAAAATTATTATGAGTACATTATATGCTTGACAAACTGGTACTTGTATACTCAATGACAGTTAACTAATAGCGCTGTAAGTCAGACCACTTGTCATTTTTAGTTGGACTTTATCGAAGAAAACAAGAGGCCCAAGAGGGCCTGTGGACGCTCTACTGGCTAACATGGCTCTTATAACATCAATGAAGCGAGAGACTGCCATTTACATTTTTTTGAAAGTTTTGGGCAAAATACAGCTTATCAACTAAATCAAGGGCCATAACTAAAGAATCTGGTAAAGTTTGGTAAAGATCAGATGAAAAATGAAGGCCCTACCATATTAACGAGGCAAAATATAGCATTTTAACTAAATCAAGAGCCATAACTCCTCTGTTACTGGTCCGACTGGTCCAACATAGAGCTAAAAAAAATAAAAACAACACAAAACAATGTAAAAAAATTATAAAAAAGAAAGTCATAAAATCTGGTAAAGTTTGGCAAAGATCAAATGCAAAATGAAGGCCCAATCGTAAGACGAGACAAATTATAGCATTTTTAACAAAATCAAGGGCCATAACTCCGCTGTTACTGGTCCGATCTGTCTGGTTTCGAACTTGACCGAGCTTTTATTGACATTAACAATCTGATAAAGTTTGGTAAAGATCGGATAAAAAATAAAGTCTTAATGAGGCAAAATATAGCATTTTGAACTAAATCAAGGGTCATAAATCCGCTGTTACTGGTCAGATATGAATGGTTTTCGAACTTGTCCGAGCTTTCATTGATATTAACAATCTGATAAAGTTTGGTAAAGATCGAATGAACACTGAAGCCCCTATCGTCTTAACGAGGCAAACTATAGCATTTTTAACTAAATCAAGGGCAATAACTCCGCTGTTAATGGCCCGATCTAGCTGGTTTTCCAACTTGTGTTCGAGCTTTCATTGATATTAACAATCTGTGCAAGTTTGGTAAAGATCAAATAATAAATGAAGGTGCTAGAGTGTTCACAAGGCTTAATATGGCATTTTTCAGCAAAACAAGGTCCATAACTCCGTTGAAATTATTTCGATCTTGCCGGTTTTCGAACTTGTTCGAGCTTTCATTGACATAAAGACACTGGAAAAGTTAAGTAAAGATCCGATTAATATTGAAGGCCCTAGAGTGTTCACAAGGCAGAAAATAGCATTTTCCAGAAAAAACAAGGGCCATAACTCCGGTGTTACTGATTCGATTTAGCTGGTTTTCAAACTTGCTTGAGCTTTCATTGATATTAACAATCTGTACAAGTTTGGTAAAGATCAAGTAATAAATGAAGGTGCTAGAGTGTTCACAAGGCAGAAAATGGCATTTTTCAGAAAAAACACGGGCCATAACCCTGGTGGTACTGACCTAATTCAGCTGATTTGCGAACTTGTCCAAGCTATAATTGGTATTAACAATCTGTGCAAGTTTGGTAACGATCAAATAATAAATGAAGGTGCTAGAGCATTCAAAAGGCAGAAAATAGCAATTTTCAGAAAAAACAAGGGCCATAACTCCGGTGTTACTGATCCGATTCGGCTGGTTTTCGAACTTGTCCGAGCTTTCATTGATATTAACAATCTGTGCAAGTTTGGTAAAGATCAAATAATAAATGAGGTGCTAGAGTGTTCACAAGACAAAAGTTAACGAAGGACAGACGACGGACGGACGACAGATAACTCACCATCCCATAAGCTCTGCTGACCCTTGGCCAGTAGAGCTAAAAAAGAGCAATTGTCATCAATTGATCGTCATCTGCGTCGGGTTAAAGTTTAGTATGCCAGCTTGCATCTCCAAAACTACTTGACATAATGGATTGAAACTTCACATGTATTCATCATCATTAGGCAGCATCAAAGAACCTGGTTCTATAACTCGTGCTTTTATTTTAACAAAATTATGACTCTTTCATACTTAGAAAATTTGGTTAAAGTTTTGTATGTAAGCTTTTACCTCGGAAACTATAGAATGGTTGAAACTTCACATGTAATCGGCATCATTAGACAGCATCATAAGGCCAGGTTCTGTAACTCATGCTTTTATTTTTATATGTAAGCTTGTTAACTTACTTCTTTTTAAATATATTTTTTTCATTATGTCAGAATTCCCATAAATAATTCAATGACGCATGCATTCACTTTCATATGAAGAACTATGAGACAAGTGCCATAATTCTGATGCCTTTCAACTTGGTTTCCCAATAAATAGACAAGGCCTCGAAAGTAGAGCGTCTGCACTCTTGCGTTCTATAGGTATCCGTATTGCAAATGACCTTACAAGTAAACAAAGAGAGCAATTAAAGTCTGCAAATAAACGAGGTCTAGGTGGTTACTTTAAAAATGGTGTCTTGCATACGTATGAAATACACTCTGAGGAAGGAAATATTAAAACGAGGGTATTCAGGAGAGGTTTTCGTAAAATTACCGAAAACAAAGACATACATTCTACAGGTGATGTAATTCCTATGGAAACCCAAAATGCTGAAAATGAAGGTCTCCGTTCTAACTCGTTGAGTGAAGATGAGGACAGTGGTTCAGAAATCTAATGGTCCGGTCAACGCCCTACATATACCAGCCATGACACTATTTCCTTTGTATGTTGGAACATTGAAGGTTTAAACAATATTTTAAATGATAGCGATGTATTGAGATATGTCGAACAGTTTGATGTTATATCATTGTTAGAAACATGGGAGGTAGATAAGGCAATGGTTGAAAATCTTTTTCCAAATTTTAAATGCTATTTTTGTTCTGCTAAAGTATCACGAAAAGGTGGTCGCAATATGGGCGGCGTTGTAATATTTGTTAAAAATATATATGCGTCTTCTGTAATTCAAATTTCTATGAACTTTGAATTTGGAGTAGTTATTAAATTTGATAAAGACAATTTTAAATGGGAAAAAGACCTTATATATATTAGTGTTTACCTACCACCTGAAGGTTCTCCTTTTTATACTCAATGTAATGGATCAGGTTTTCAAAGCATGGAAAATGAGTTTATTGACATACAGTCGCGGCATACCGAGTGTAATGTGATGTTGTCTGGTGATTTCAATGCAAGAACTGCAATATTAGACGATGCAACGTGTCTGGAACCAAACATTCCAGATTTAAATGAATATGATGAGTTATTAAATGATCATATAGGTATTGAGAGAGTTTCATGTGATGATAAAACTAATAAATTTGGTCGAGAACTAATAGAATTTTGTCAAGTGTACAGTTTATATATTGTAAATGGATGTTTTGGTGGTGATAAAGGTATTGGCCATTTTACATATGTCAGTTCAAATGGGTGTAGCGTTATTGACTATTTCTTGATATCTACGAATTTGGCTGAACAAATTGCGGACTTTAATGTAGAAGAAAGAACGGAATGTAAACATCTACCATTGAAATGTTTGCTCTCGTGTAATATTAATTTACAAAGCATTGACAATGATGAACAAGAAAGTGGTGCTTACAAGTATATTTTGAATGAAGAAAATGAGAGTGATTATAAAATGGTACTTGAACAATATGTATTAAATGGTTATTTTGATACTCTTGCTCTGTTAATGGATGACCAAAATGTGAACATAAATACTATTATCTTTGATTTTGTGAAGATCATCGAAGAAGCATGTGTCAATTTTAAGAGATTTAAAAAGCAAGTCAGTGGCAGGAATAATATCAATACATGGTTCGACAAAGAGTGTCAATGTCTTAAACGTATTAAAAACCGATGTCTACGACTGTTTAGAAAATCTAGGACAGAGGAAGACTTACAAACTTATGTTTCGTCTAAGCGAGATTTTAGAAACATGTGTCAAACAAAAAAGAGATGTCATAACATATCAACTTTAGATGACATTGTTGCATCAATAGAAAATCCGAGGAAGTTCTGGAATAAAGTTAAGCAATGTGCTTAAAGTAAAACTTCAAAGCCTCGAATATCAGAATCTGAGTGGTTCAATCATTTCAGTCAGTTATTTAATCAGTTTGACATTGATGATAATAATGATAATGACATCGAGTTTGCTTTAAATGATGATACACCAATAACAGAGATAGAAGACATTATATTTAATTCTGAAATATCGTCTGATGAGATTTTAAGTGCAGTAAAACATTTGAAGAAGAATAAGGCTTCTGCTGGTATTCTAATTTCTGAACATTTTATATACAGTATAGATATTATAATGCCATACCTGCTTAAGCTATTTAACAGGTTGTTTGCATCAGGTGAATTCCCAAACAGTTGGGCAGAATCTATTCTGATACCTTTGCACAAGAAGGGGCCAATTAATGATCCGGACAACTACCGGGGTATAGCCTTGTTAGACTCTTTTAGCAAAGTTTATATTAGTATCCTAGCTAAACGAGTGACATTTTACGCATTGATTTTTGATAAAATAGAGGAGGCACAGGGTGGATTTCGTTCCTGTTATTCGACTATTGACAATGGCTTTATATTATATGCTCTCATTAGTAAATATTTATGTAAGAAAAGAAAAACAATATATGTAGCTTTTGTAGATTTTATGAAAGCTTTTGACTCCGTTGTGAGAAATAAATTGTTTACGTTGCTACAAAGACAAGGACTTAAAGGGCGTCTATACAAGTCTATACATACAATGTATATACAAACATGTTAAAGCAAGTGTTCGAGTAAGTGATAATAAGCTTACGAATTCGTTTGACTGTCCAATAGGACTTCGTCAAGGATGTGTGCTTAGCCCAATACTTTTCTCATTATTCATTAATGAATTAAGTACAGAAATTTTAAATTGTGGCATCCATGGAATCCAGTTGTCTCCAGACACTACAGAAATATTCCTACTACTTTTTGCCGACGATGTCGCTTTAATTTCTGACACAGTACGTGGTTTGCAAAAACAACTTGATGTACTATATGATTATTGTTCGACATGGAAGTTGAAGGTTAATGTAAAGAAAACTAAAATTGTTGTTTTTAAAAATGGTGGGCAACTGGCAAGAGCTGAAAAATGGTATTATGACGGTAAACAGATTGACACTGTAAATGGATTTAGCTATGTTGGATTACATTTTTCGTGCCGATTGTCTATGTTACAAATGGCGGAAAATCTCGCGATAAAAGCAAAACGAGTTTTAATCTCTTTATTGTCTTCGTTACAAAGTTTATGTCCAATGCCTCAGCATGTGTATTTTAAATTGTTCGAAACAAAAATAAGACCAATACTATTATATGGTGCAGAGATATGGGGACATGATTATATAGAATCAATTGAACGCGTCCATATCTATGCATGCAAACGATTTATGTCAGCTTCACTAAAAGCATGTAATGCTGTAGTTGTAGGTGATTGTGAAAGGTATCCTATGTATATAACAGCACACAAAAAGATCATCAAGTATTGGATTAAAATATTAAACATGCCAGATGATAGATATGTAAAACAATGTTATAATATGCTTAGAAACTTAGATAGTTATGGTTATAACAATTGGGTTACAAAGCTGAAAATGAATCTATATTCAAATGGTTTTGGATATATTTGGGAGAGGCAAAGTGTGGAAAATGAACAGTTGTTTATAAGCCGATATGAAACAAGACTAAAAGATCAATACTTACAAAAGTGGTCTCAGATGGTACAAGGCAATAAAAAACTGTTTTATTATAACCATTTTAAGAATGATTTTAAATTCGAAAACTATCTAAATGTTCTAACATACATTAAGTTTAGAGCTGCGTATGTGTCTTTACGTACATCATCACATTGTTTATTTATTGAAAAAGGAAGGCATATGAAATTGCCTAGAGAGCAGCGTATTTGTGTATATTGTAAAGATGATATTGAAACCGAATACCATTTTCTTTTGCGATGTTCATTGTATAATGACTTAAGAGTATTGTATTTGCAAAGGAAATATTATGAACAACCTAATATACACAAATTTTATTTACTTATGTCTTCAACAAAAAGAAATGTCATTATTAATTTAGCGATGTTTATATATTATGCATTTGAGAAAAGAAAACCTGTTTTTGATGTCCGTTAACCAAATCATGTGTTATATTGATTATGTATTATATGTGTATATGTGTATGGGCCGGTGGCCATTATCACTAATAAAGAATTGAATTGGAGGTGCCTCTTGTTGTTTCTGTCTCTGCGAGGAGAAACGCCCTTTTTTAGTTACACTAGTACATTAACTAAATAATATTGAGTTCAGACTTTAGCCTGAAATATTTTTCTATATCTTCTATTTTGATTAATTTATAGATAGTTGGTTGAATGTTGGATGTTGTTCTGGCTTTTTATTTACCCTTATATAAAGAACCCTAAAACGTAGATCATGAAGAGTTGGTGTTTTCACAATTTATATTTCGATACGACCCATGTATCTTTCTATAGGACAAATATTACGCATCTTTCTATAAGGCACATATCTTGCTATTGGACACGTGCACCTTTCTATAGGACACATGTAACTTTCTATAGGACCCATGTATCTTTCTTTAGGGACCGCAGTTGTGGCTTAGTGGTAGAGTATTCACCTCACATGTGGGAGGTCGTGGGTTCAATCTGAGGCCAGGTCACGCCGACTACGACTTAATAAAAGTGGTACCAGTTCCCTTGCTTGATGTTCACCATATAAATGGAACCCACATATCTATGGGACCCAAGTATGTTTCTATAGGACCTTTTTTATTCCATAGAACCCATGGATCAACATCTCTTTCTATATGACCTTTGCACCTTTCTAACGGAACTCTCTATTGGAGCTTTGTATCTTTATAAAGGTATATTTTATATAGGACCAATGCATCTGTCTATAGAATGTTTTTATCTTTCTATATGACCAATGCAGCTTTCTATAGGACCATTGTATCATCCTAAAGGAACTTTGTATAGGACCTATGTATATTTCTATAGGACAAATGCATCTTTCTATAGGAGCCTTGCATCTTTCTATAGGACCAATGTATCTTTCTATAGGACCTATGGATCTTTCTATATGACCAATGCATCTTTCTATAGGACCAATGTATCTTTCTATATGACCAATGCATCTTTCTATAGGACAAATGTATCAATAGGACCTATGCATCTTTACTCAACTTGGCTGATAATAAAGCAAGACTGGATGAGTTCCACTTTGTCATTTATTTATGGTACTATGATACATACAATGGACAATGAAAGTCGTGTAACGTCCCCTCACCATTATATTTATCAACCTCATTTAAATCTCGGCTATTTTGTGTGGTTTATTGTTACACAGTATTTGGTTGGTTATTAAATGTTGATCACATACGGCGATAGACACATGACTTTACCATTGTTTTCCAACTCAAACACTACGTAAGTTGATCCATACATATACCCATATTCAGAGACTGTTGTGTAGGACATTCTTCATTACAATAGTATAAAATATGATCACGGTCAACATGTATTGTTTGTCCACCCATCATGAGATGTCACATTTTAGTTGCGTTTGCACAACAAGCGTGACCACGTCACCACATATATATGTTTCTCTCTTTTCAATCCTTCTTCTTCTTGAGAAATAAAACTTGAATTGCACATTTAAAGACTTCTGATTCTACAGGTACTTTTAAAAAATAACGTACAATTTTTAAGGTTATATATATAGACTTTGCCATGATAGATCACTGATATCTTCTTTTATCTGATTTATTACTTTGCAGAAATAAATTCCCTTTAAATAATCCTGCTGTCTTCAATGCTGTCACCTGATTTCCTGTGATTTAATATCTTTTCTTCTTTACGATGTCTGGACGCCAGTTAAGTGGATGGGATTCTTCCGTCTGTAATAATAGTAAGATTAATTAAGCAGGAGCAACCAATGGCGATCATTCATCACACAAAGCGTAGACAAAACAACAAGTACTACTCTTAGTTAAAGGACTCATTTATTTAGTATACATGCTTATTCAGGTATAGAATTGTTGACAAAGTAATGTTTTTGATATGATCCTTCTAGAAGGAACAGCAATCTCGGTCGAGAAGGCCGTTAAAGGAACACAGTCATTTCAGTCTACAATGCCTTTAAAGGAACACAATGCAATCTCAGTCTAGATGGCCTTTAAAGGAACACACAGCAATCTCGATCTAGAAGGTCTTAAAAGGGACACACAGCAATCTCGGTCAAGAAGGCCTTTAAAGGGACATACAGCAATCTTGGCCTAGATGGCCTTTAAAGGAACACACAGCAATCTCAGTCTAGATGGCCTTTAAAGGGACACACAGCAATCTCGGTCGAGGAGGCCTTTAAAGGGACACACAGCAATCTTGGTCAAGATGGCCTTTAAAGGGATACACAGCAATCTCGGTCTAGATGGACTTTAAAGGAACACACAGCAATCTCGGTCAAGGCCTTTAAAGGGAAACACAGCAATCTCGGTTTAGATGGCCTTTAAAGGAACACACAGCAAGCTCAGTCTAAATGGTCTTTAAAGGAACACACAGCAATTTCGATATAGAAGGCCTTAAAAGGGACACTCGGCCTAGAAGGCCTTTAAAGGAACACACAGCAATCTCGGTCTACAAGGCCTTTAAAGGGACACACAACAATCTCGGTCAAGAAGGCCTTTAAAGGGACACACAGCAATCTCGATCTACAAGGCCTTTAAAAGGACACGCGGCAATCTCGGTCAAGAAGGCCTTTAAAGGAAGTTCCCAACACAGCAATCTCGGACAAGAAGGCCTTTAAAGGGACACACAGCAATCTCGGTCTAGAAGGCCTTTAAAGGGACACACAGCAATCTTTGTCAGAAGGCTTTTAAAGGGACACACATCAATTTCGGACTAGAAGGCCTTTAAAGGGACCCACAGCAATTTCGTTCTCTAAGGCCTTTAACGGAACACAGCAATCTCGGTCTAGAAAGCCTTTAAAGGAACACAGTAATTTCGGTCTAGAAGGCCTCAAAGGGACACAGCAATTTTGATCTAGAAGGCCTTTAAAGGGAAACACAGCAATCTCGATCTAGAAGGCCTTTAAAGGAACACACAGCTATCTCGGTCAAGAAGGCCTTTAAAGGGACACACGGTAATCTCGGACAAGTAGGCCTTTAAAGGGACACACGGCAATCGTGGTCAAGAAGGCTTTTAAAGGGACACTGCAATCTCGTTCTAGAAGGCCTTTAAAAATGTTAAAGGAACACAGTAATTTCAGTCTAGAAGGCCTTAAAGGAACACAGCAATTTTGATCTAGAAGGCCTTTAAAGGGACACACAGCAATCTTGGTCTAGAAGGCTTTTAAAGGGACACACAGCAATCTCAGACAAGAAGGCCTTTAAAGGGACACACAGCAATCTCGATCTAGAAGGCCTTTAAAGGGACACACATCAATCTAGGTTGAAAAGGCCTTTAAAAGGACACACAGCAATCTCGGTCTAGAAGGCCTTGAAAGGAATGCAGCAATCTCGGTCTAGAAGGCCTTTAAAGGAACACAGTAATTTCGGTCTAGAAGACCTCAAAGGGACACAGCAATTTTGATCTAGAAGGCCTTTAAAGGGGCAAACTGCAATCTCGCTCTAGAAGGCCTTTAAAGGAACACACAGCAATCTCGGTCAAGAAGGCCTTTAAAGGAACACACAGCAATCTCGGTCTAGAAGGCCTTTAGTGGGACAAACAGCAATCTCGGTCTAGAAGGCGTTTAAAGGGTCACACAGCAATCTTGGTAAAAAAGGCTTTTAAAGGGACACAGCAATCTCAGACTAGAAGGCCTTTAAAGGAACACACAGCAATATCGGTCTAAAAGGCCTTTAAGGGACACACATTACTCTCGGTATAGAAGGCCTTAAAAGGAACACAGCAATCTCGGTCTAGAAGGCCTTTAAAGGGACACACAGCAATCTTGGTCAAGAAGGCCTTTAAAGGGACACTCAGCAAAGGCCTTTAAAGGGACACACATCAATCTCGGTCTATAAGGCCTTTAAAGGAACACAGTAATTTCGGTCTAGAAGGCCTTTAAAAGATCACACAGCAATCTTGGTCTAGAAGGCCTTTAAAGGGACACACAGCAATCTCGGTCTAGACGGCCTTTAAAGGGACACACAGCAATCTCGGTATAGACGGCCTTTAAAGGGACACACAGCAATCTCGGTCTAGAAGGCCTTTAAAGGGACACACAGCAATCTCGGTCTATAAGGCCTTTAAAGGAACACAGTAATTTCGGTCTAGAAGGCCTTTAAAAGATCACACAGCAATCTTGGTCTAGAAGGCCTTTAAAGGGACACACAGCAATCTCGGTCTAGAAGGCCTTAAAAGGGACACACAGCAATCTCGGTATAGACGGCCTTTAAAGGGACAAACAGCAATCTCGGTCTAGAAGGCCTTGAAAGGGACAAACAGCAATCTTGGTCTAGAAGGCCTTTAAAGGGACACACAGCAATCTTGGTCAAGAAAGCTTTTAAAAGGACACGGCAATCTCAGACTAGAAGGCCTTTAAAGGGACACACAGCACATTGGTCTAGAAGGCCTTTAAAGGGACACACAGCAATCTTGGTCAAGAAAGCTTTTAAAAGGACAGAGCAATCTCGGTCTAGAAGGCCTTTAAAGGAACACAGTAATTTCTGTCTAGAAGGCCTTAAAAGGACACAGCAATTTTGATCTAGAAGGCCTTTAAAGGGACACACAGCAATCTCGGTCTAGAAGGCCTTTAAAGGAACACACATCAATCTCGGCCTAGAAGGCCTTAAAAGGAACGCAGTAATTTTGGTCTAGAAGGCCTTACAGGGACATAGCAAATTCGATATAGAAGGCCTTTAAAGGAACACACAGCAATCTCGGCTTAGAAGGCCTTTAAAGGGACACACAGCAATCTCGGCCTAGAAAGCCTTTATAGGGACACACAGCAATCTCGGTATAGAAGGCCTTTAAAGAGACACACAGCACTCTCGGTATAGAAGGCCTTTAAAGGGACACATGGCAATCTTGATTCTCAAACATCTGGAAACATCACATTTTTAATACAGGTGAAAACCATATTTGATATGTTTTCTAAAATAGTTTCAACAAATTACCATGTGTCCTTTTAATATATTAATCTTTGTTAATCAACGATCAACATAAACACAAACCATATCCAAGTGAGAAAAAGGAGGGTATTCCAATGCTGTGTATCAGGGAAAACTGATTTGTAGATTTACCTTTTACAGCAAAATGAGATATTTAGGGCCATTTCCAGATACAAAGGATTGTATACACGACCACGCTATATGTCTGCTGTTAATAAACATGCTTGATTTATGATTGGGTATGTAGGATTGTACAGTTTATATCACTGATGCGGTCATGGCCCAGTAAAGAGCACGTTTATTCTGAATATGAAGATCTCGGGTTTTGGTCCCACAGGCGCAACTGGGTTATTTAGTGTGTCCTTGGGCAAGACACTTCCCCCTAGCCTCCTCGTTCGTTGGATGGTGACACACTGGGAAATCTTGTGTATCAGAGTCTATCCTCTGAGCATGTTAAAGAACAATAAAAAACATTTATCAATGGTAAGATTAGGGCAGGATTCCTGGATTCCTATGAACCGTTACCCGTTTCCCTCTCTCTAAGTGGTGACTTGAAATAACCCGGTAACAAGGTGTTGATGAGCCGTGACACCCTATACTTACAGCAGTGTCATCTTCCTTGTAGATTTTGATGGTTTTGTCAGCTTCAACTGTGATCAATCGTGTATTACTGTGGTCGAACGTCATCGCAAATATTCCTGCCTCCGAGTCGATGGATCCGGGTTGGGCAGCTGCTTGCATGCGTTGGAAATTGTAGCCTGTCTTCCAGTCCCAGAAATACAGGGAACCATTGTCAGCTGTAAGAGTAATGTATAATACCGGTACTCAGACATTTGATGCCGATTCAAATCTCTCAGGTAAATTAAGTTACAATGTTGTACAGACGAATGTACTGTTGTGTAATTGCAATTTTCAGCAATTTGATCAGGTATGCGTGTCACCGACAAACATGTTATTCTTGAGAGTACAATGTAATTCTTGGTAAAGAAAACTGTTTATGAAACTGAAGTAAGAAATATGGATTTATTTGTTCTTGAGTAGTAGAATTCGGAGTTTCCAGAGAAATATAACGATTTCTGATTCATGCAAGGTAAAGAGGTAGAGTTTTGAATTGTATGTTGTCTATCGCCCAATATATATCTGAGACGCCATATCACATGTTTTAAGTGAATTGGCATTATTTGGCTCGTGCATGTTGTCGAAAATTTTATCTTCCATATACGTAATAGATCATATTCAATATCTGCCCATTTGAGCAAACAATGAAAATCAACACCGTACAAAGGACAATGCATTAATAAATTGTGTACATGTACTCGTCCTGAACGCTAATACACAACCATATAGTAGGATGGTGCTTGTTTCCCTGGACATAATTAAAACAAAAACGCACAGTTCTGTACTTAATTAAACTTGTTTTGAATATATATTTAATTTTTTTTTTTATAAAATAAAAACACTCCCGACAATAATAATGCTTCAATGGTAAGAAATTTATGAAAACAAAGAATGAACTAAGTGATATACAAAACACTTACCACCAGACACGAGGACATTATCGGAGTTGAGGGCCATACTGTTGATGATTGCGTTGTGTCCCGTCAGATTCTGTATGAAATTGCCGTCGGGAAACTTCCACTGTTTAATGTTGTCGGGTGAACCAGATGCAAATGTGTATCTGTAAACAGCATTAGACAGAGTTTTCAAAGATTTTTAAGTGCATGGTAAACCATTCCAGTATAAAGTTATGTAATACATGTATAAAGCTTTAATTTAAATCACCATTAGAAATACACCACTCAACTTTTATAATCGGTCACTTTTCAAAGAATTATATATTTTTTAATAATTCATATTTTCATTTGAAATTTTTAACTGGCGTCGTTTAACAAATATCGCTAGCGATATAAAACTTAATCTGCCTTGATTGGACTAAAACATTTTTGATAAACTTAATAATTTAATGGTATGTGTTTCCATGATTTCCAGTTTTCAGTATTTGTGTTATTTTCAAAAAATCTGGGTGACCGATTATAAAAGTTGAGGAGTGATAAAGCGTACATTTCACAACTAGAGGGCTTAACACAAAACTCCAGCGCTGAACACAAAATTAAAATGTTAAACACAAGATCAAGTGTTTACCACAAAACTTATTAAGTATTAAATAGGGGCAATTAGGGTAAATACAGACATTTTTTGTAAGTTCAGCTTTCTCCACTGAAGCTGGTACCCAAATCATGTCTCACATACCCCAGAAATAACCCAAAACAAGGGGGAACATTGATGGGCCTCATTTTTATTTGACTGGTTCTCGGCTTCACCATAGTTATTTAATGAAATTTATTTAAAGTGACACCGGCTTAATACGGACATGCGAAACTTAATATGGAAAAATACGGACAGGTAGGCCTAAATACGGACACTCAAGCATATTTTTCTAATTGATGTGCATTTCATATTATACATCATATCTCCTACATAGACCTTATTTACTTCAAAGATGGTAACAGTGACTGTGCAAGAAAAGGATCAGATAGGATACATTTTTAGAATTTTTAGGTCTGTCTGTATTTATCCTCTGTCCGTGTTACACAAACTGCCCCTACGCAACCGAAGTGTTAAACACACATAATTATTAGGTGTTAACTACACTAAACTGAAATCTTAAAACTCAACTAAGTAACACAAAAATCAAGTTTTTAATTTAAAAACTCACGATACACAACTGAAGTGCTTCATACACGACTCCTCAACCACAGCTGGTGGTAAGTGTTCAATATAAAACTATTAAACTAAACTCACTGTGTTGGATGGATAGCTAGCGCTCGAACACTCTTCTTGTGATTGGTTAGTGTGACCCGGGACTTTCCCGCCGCCAAGTCCCACAGACGTATGGTACAGTCATGACTGCCTGTGATAATCTGTAAAATAGACAATATAAACAATGTAACAAATAGCCGTCCTTTCATTTTATTAAAGTTTTCTTTCCGAAAAAGTTTCATAACAAATGGTTTTAGGAAACAAGCAATATTGCAAAATTTAGGTCAGGGAGATGATGGTTTTTAATTATAATTTGAAGTCTTTATGATTTTTGAAGCATATTTAAACATATCCCCATTCTGCAAAAAAACTCAACATATTGGCATAATCAGCTGGGCATAATGTACAGGATACCAGCTCAATTCTGTGAACCCTCTACATGTTGGCATCATGTACAGGGTACCAGCATAATTCTGTTAAACATCCTCTACATGTTGGCATCATGTACAGGGTACCAGCATGATTCTATTAATAACAATCCTCTAAAGTTGGCATCACATACAGTGTACCAGCAAGATTCTGTTAACAATCCTCTTCATGTTGGCATCACGCACAGGGTACCAGCATGATTCTGTTAACAACCCTCTACATGTTGGCATCATGTACAGGGTACCAGCATAATTCTGATAACAATCATCTACATGTTGGCATCATGTACAGGGTACCAGCATGATTATGTTAACAATCCTTAACATACTGGCATAATCAGCTGGGCATACTGTACAGGATACCAGCTCAGTTCTGTGAACAACTCTCAACATGTTGTTGGCATAGTGTACAAGGTATCATCATGATTCTCTACATGTTGTGCCTATGTAAAATAATCATCAGAGTACCAGCCCCATCTACATGTTGACTATAAGTAGCACATAATATACAGGGTACCAAACAAATGCACCATGTATTCAGCCATTGGTGACTATACTTGATAGGAATATCTGCATTAATAACTTGTATAAAATAGTTTCCCTTTAGTACTATCTTAGGGCATAGTAAAATGTTTCATTTGACTTTATAAGTGCCACTGAGACAAGAGTCTGAACAACACTGACTCTCTACACTGTAGAGCGTCTTAGTGATGACTTACCTGTGGTTCTGCAGCCTGACATCGGACCTCAGCCACAGTGTTGGTGTGTCCCGCCAGTGTATGAACACACGACTTCGTTCTCATGTCCCATATCTACGTATCAAAAATAGCAAGAAACACTGGGTTAAAAAAAAACAAAAAAAACTTTTTACTTACAGTCATCAATATCAAGAAGACTAGAACTGAGTGTCTTAAGGACCATCAGTTTTCAGCTTTTGCAATAAAAGGTTATGATCCCAAGATGCAAAAACAGTCGTAACTACCAGAAGGTAAAACTCACTATTCACTTAAAATCTTAAAACTGAACCAAGCTAAGTAAACTTTAAACGTAATCAAAAGTATGAGTTCCAATGACAAATACAGTAAACAAGAAAAAACTGCCATGCATAACAGGCCACAAAACGGAATCTCAACAAATACATTAAAATATGTGGAATTTTTGTTTTGTAAACTTTTATATAGTACCCCAGATATCGTTAGATGGCAGTTATTAACAATACAGACAGACAGACTTACCCTACAGGTGCTATCCCTACCACAAGTGGCCAAGATATCGATGGTGGGATGTATATCTATGGAGTATACAGCACTGAGATGGCCGTGATAGTTCCTGATCACCTGAAGCACAATGAAAGCAAGTATAAATGGAGTGACGTTGATCCTGCACGACTGACATTATGACTGTGATTGTGGAAATTTCAAACCATTGGCAAAACTGAGTAAAAGCTGGTTTTCTTAAGTGGTATTCCAAATTCTCTTAAGGTGGTATGCCATATTCTGCCCATTACCTTTGTATATACCCCACTCCCTCCACCCAAAACCCTGTATAAAAGAATGGTGTATGTTATTTTATACGAGTTTAAATATCAATCTATAAACTTCAATAAAAAATGCAGATCTACCCAAATTATTAACTTTAGAAATAATCATAGTCCGCCAATGCCGGAATATGAAATATTTTCACAGATTACTACTACCCACTTGTTGCCATATCATATATATGCACACCCTCAAACTCATATCAGACATGTCCGACATGGCTTCTTTTCAAGCGGATAATCAGTCTTGTATGGAAACAAGCAGGTAATAAGCTATTGTTATACTGTAACATATTTTATAATTTTGTAAACAAGAAACGTGGAAATTCCATGAAAACCAGGGTTTCCGAGTAGAAAACATTTTTTCTATTTTTTGTACTAGTGATCTTGACCTTAAACTCAGTGACCGAATTATTGAGCGGAAACTGTTTTTCTATTTTTATTAACAGTGATCTTGTGACACCAAATGCATTCTCAAGCTTCCGTTCCATATAAGCTACCTACCCGGCAAGCTTCATAGCAATACCTCATTCCTAACAAAAAATACTGAGCAGAAACCGTTTTTCTATTTTTAGTAACAGTGACCTTTGACGTTGAAACAATTTTTCTATTTTTAGTAACAGTGACCTTGACCCCGGTGACCCCAAGCTTCCTTTACATATAAGCTACCTACCCTTCATCGCAATACCTCATTCCTAACAAAAATTACGAGCGAAAAATTTGAGTTTGATGTCGCCCGCATGCTGCAAGAACTTCGATAAACGACATAACCCAATCTAATAACCAGTTAAACTTGATTCTACTATAAAGATGACAGCTTACATTAAAAAAAAAATCATTCATAAAGTACAGAAATTAGTTTTCTCTGCATATGATTGCAAATTTCAATTTTAGTACAGAAAGGAATACAAACACTATATACTCTGATTATCATTCCTAAGAAACATTTCAATAACTGGTGAAAATGATTGACCGACTGATTCACTATATGGGGAGAAATGTCCCTGATGGTGTATAGAAATCCAGAATGTAAATTCACAATAATATTTATCGCTGAGGTGTAACATCCAGAACGACATACCTTGTTATATTCCAAATCCCAGCACATGACTTTCTTGTCTTCACCACAGGAGAACAGGTATGGTTGTCTTGGCGACACGGCCACGCCTCTTACCGCACTGATGTGACCCGTTAGTGAGAGTTTCAGGGTACCAGTCGCCAGGTCCCAAATCTTAAAGAATAAAGATATAATTAAGTTGTGTACATTACACAGGGATAGAATTGAACTTATTTACCCATTTGCACTTTTTACAAGTGCCAATATTTTGAACTCGCAAAAGTGCATTCTTACTAGCATTTTTTCTTCTTGTTCAAAGACATTTCTGCATATACACTACTTATTTTAGATTATGTCATAAAAGACAACAACTTCCTTCTTTCGGTATCTGAGTAATATATCAATTGTGCTAAATTTTTACAGAAAAGATATACTCGCATTTTTGCAAGTTTGCGAGTGCTAAATTCGAGCCCTGTTACAGTATTGGCTTGATGGCATATATACATTCCGAGTTTATGTGTGATAGTTTAAGGTCAACTTTTTAAATGAGGAAATGATAACAGTTCAAGATTAGCACTTCAGTAGCCCAGTTATCTAAGATGCTGAGCTAGAAAGCATGGGTATGTATTCTAGAATTGTTATGGTGTCTTCAGATGGTTGTGAAATCTCTTTCAGTTTTTGTGACATGCCTTTGATGTCATAACTGATTGTGGAATGTATAAAATGCTTGTGGCATGTCTAAATTAGTATAGTTTGTGTAAAGTTATTGTGTATTACATAATATCAAAATTGTCTGTGACATGTCCAAGTAATAGATAGTCTGGTCTCAGCAAGTTGGCTTATTTAAACTTGTTTAAATAACCAACTCGCTGAGACAGACTTTATCTTTTTGGTAGCATGTGAACTTAGTAACACTGTGACGTCAAAGTGACCATACTCTAAATTCCAATATCGAGTAGCTGTAGTACGGTATAGCCACGCCCCTTTAGTTACCCTAAATTAAATGATTTAATGCTCTGCATTCATCAAAGGAAATGTCACCGACCATGCTACAAATGCTTGCGAAGTGTCTAACCTACGTGTGACATATATAAATGTGTATGGCATGTCAATGCCTATAATGCTTAAACATTTCAAAATATCCATGTTTCCTGGTTTAAGACATGTCTAAATGCCTACCTGTCTTAGGGCTATTCCATTAAAACATACATGGGACCCCAGGAAGGCATTTTTGAATTGAACACCCAGCCTGTAAAATGGAGTTTAAAGAACCAAATTTTGGAAAAATCTGCTTCACCCATAGATGTTTATTTGGCTACCTGGTATTTTAATGGTATAGCCCTTAAATGGTTTTGGCAGGTTTCCTTGTTTAAGATGACTGCTTTACATTTATTTATCTCACTCTGAAAGAACATATCATTATCAGTAGTTGATGACTGATTTACCTTTATAACTCTGTCTGCGGCCCCAGTCACAAACCACTGGTTCCCCGGCTCCACTGCTACACTCCGCACCCAACCCAAATGGCCACTTATAACCTGTATAATTACAAATTTAAAGCAACATGTAAAATGTGTACAACATCAAAGCAAAGAAGGAAAATGGAGGCTAACTGCAACTGAATCATTTTATATCGTTGATTGATGTTCCAGTTAAACACTGGGCCTTTTATCTGTAACTGGCTGTAACAAAGATGTTAACTGGTACAATATTATGTATTATGAATGGTTGATTTGTTTGTTTGGTGTTTCTTCAGCCCATTTTAGGCTATGTATGACAGTTGATTTTATTGTGTTGGAGTCTGACCACCCACTTATTCCTAGGAAGAACCAGTACTGTATACCTCCCTCCATCCGTAAGAATCAACACTTTCTCACGTACTTGTTGAGCTCCCAGTGTGATTCGAACCCGCAGCAGTGAGAGGCGGGAAGGTTTACAACGCAGTTAACCCCTCGACCATGAAGACACTTATGAATGGTTGAAATAACAGATGAACAGCTGAACCATAGGGGCTCCTACAAAATCAATACTAACTGTTTTGTTCCTTTTAAGGCAGATACTGTAAATCAATTATATAAAGTGAATAAGGTCAAATGATTGAACACATCAAGCTGATACAAGTCAATGTAAATTCACTACTAATTTGAGACACACTGAGCAAGAATACTGTCATACTCACCCTGTATAATTTCCATGGGGGATGCCACTGAGGTTTTGGCATGGTCAGCGCCTTTTTGGGAACCAGAGCTTGTTGAGATCCTATGGATACCAGAGTCTGAAATGATACAATGTAACAACCTGTTTACACTATTCAACAGGCACATGTTTTGTTCCATGCCTATGAATGAAAACTGACAGCGCACTTATATATGTTTCAAGATAATTAATACTTATCTATAAATTTTGTTAACAGACCCACTGTGTTATATATTCAATTATGCACAAGTATACTATAATACAGTTGAAACTCGGTATGGCGAAATCGCTTAAGGCAAAATTCCAGCTGTGTCAAAATATTTTCAAAGTCCCGTCGAAAATGGACATGTCGAAATTCTGTTAAAGTCATAATGATTTTCTGGCCCTGTCAATCAGTTACCTGCGTATTGTCTACTCACTATGCCCAACTGTGAACATTTCTGTGTTATCAATATCAGCAACGACATCAAAGTGAGCTTGTCTCAAGCTAATCATACTTGTCACCGATTCTTTACGCAAACTGTCGAATTTCACTACTGGTGATTGCGTATTATTAGCATGCGTCAATTACACAATAAATGTAAACACATGAACTGTTTTATAAGTAGTTTATTTATTTCAAATACATTTATTAAACAAAATATAAATACAAATATTATATATTCTGTGATGAATTATAGAAATATCCCAGTTTGAGAAAATCAATAACATATCCCTTCCTCTACTGTGCTATCTCGCCTAATGTGCAAGATAGCACAGTGGCCAAATGTTATGAACTAAACGATAGACGTCAAGATATTACGTCACGCATTGACGTCATGATATTACTCCGCGCTGTCGCCAAAGGAGTGACAGAAGAAGGAATACTTGTGTCAAAAGACGATTGGAAAGAAATTCATCACAGAATATATATTATATAGTTTAATTAACATTTTTGTCGTGATACGGAAAATAATTCACTCGTGAGAAATATTCTTACGATATAGAAACTCGTGCGAAAATGCACTCATTTCTATATCGCAAGAATCTTTCTCACTCGGGAATTATTTCCCGTATCACTTCAACAATTTTAATTAAACTCTATGTATACTCCACATGTCGTCTTTACATGCTCTCTATCTTAAACAAACTATACATGCAGTTAGTATCGTGTTAAATTCTAGTTTTAGACTGGGTATTTGTTTATGTCGAATTTCGGGTATCTCGAAGCATTTTCATCAGCCCCTTGGTATTCGAGATACTGAGTTTCTACTGTTCTTTAAAAGCATAATACTTAAATGCACAATCATGCAATACGGTTCAGGACATTTTGCCCAAGACCACAATTCCTTGAGTGCAAAATTACACAAAAAACAATTCTCAGTGCTACATTTATTTTACTTCCAACACTACAGCTGCTGTTGCTGATGCTATTTTTGTTGTTGCTTTAACAACTACATCTTGTACTTAAATAGCTCTTATTTTTTAAGTGTTAATGAAATCATTGCTATCATTGATGCTTATTCAGCTGCTGGGGGCGTCCGTGGCTGAGTGGTTAGAGTCTCTGACGTGAAATCATTTGCCCCTGACCGCTGTGGGCTCGATCCCTCGTCGGCCAAGGAATCTTTATGTGAGGAAGCTATCCAGCTGGCTTGCAGAACGTTGGTGATGTACCAAGGCGCCCGTCCGTGCACGAAAATTGCTCGGAGGCGCACCTGGGGTCTTCTTCCAATGGAAGCTGGAAAAGTCGCTGTATGTCCTTAGCTACTATATGCGACTATAAAACCCAATTTTATTCAATTCAATTATTCAGCTGTTGATTGTGTGTCACGTAACAATTGTGCCAATCAAATTAAGTCTAGGAAACGTATGCTGATATCAGCTCGTGCTATACAATATTATAAAGTTAACAGTAGCATTGTGTCTGTATTTTAATGTTGACTGGAAACACTTAAATTAATGATAAAACAGTCCATACATAACAATCTATGTAGGTAGCCTAAAACAGACTGGGTGGGGGAAGCCATCCCAAGGTTTATACACAATATTACCTTTGCCGGGTCCTGGTTGACTGCATTTATACCGGCTGTGTTGTCAGATCTATAAAACAAAACAAAATGTAGGACTCCAAAATTATTTGTACATGTGGCAAGCAGTGAAGATTGCCACAGTGAAGATTATGTTACATTTGTAAACTATACAGCTTTTAGCAAATGGCCAAATACACAGAACTTTATAGTCCCGAAATTTGGATACTGGGTACTGAAAGTGGAAAATATTCATATATCTTTTTTCATATTTGTAGCAAAAGTTATTTGAAGTGTTTTTTTCCAATTTTCAATTTAACTATTCACAAATTGACACCACCACCAAAATAACCTGTTTTTTTCAAAGGCGACCAATTCCATTCCAGGCTGTGATGGCCTCTTGTCTGTGGATCCAGGTCCTGCATGATCTGCGTCTATAATAAACAAAATCTCACAGTATGTCACGATCAAATGACAATCCAAATATGAAGTATTTTTACAGACGAAATGTATAGTACTGCGATTTAAGTAGATACTATCTTCATTTTTATCTCAATTTTGATTGCCACAATAAACAACTGAAACATGTATCATGAGCTCGAGCAGACGACAAATACGTCTCGATGTTGCATATACAGCAACATAAGGCTTGTAACAATACTGAATTAAAGTGAGTTCTTGGACTGGACGTGCCTGGATTTGAGACCAATATGGTTTATAACTACACAACTTGGTTTTAGACATCTAATTGGTACAGGTCAATAATTGCTGTATTAATAAATCTTAGATTCTTAATTGTATTTTGCTGCCAACATTTTAGTTATCAAATATGTTAAACTACAATACAAATGCTAATAAACCCACGATGTAAACAAATGATCATATGTAGCTAGTACCTTGCCATGCCTGTTCTCCATATGGGTTTGGTACTGCCGCTGAACTGGCTTGTTTTTTACCAACTTCCTTAGGCATGTTTTTCACCAGTCCATATTCATCATTTGTTTTACACATTTTTCTCACCCATTCACTGTCAATAAAAAAGTGAATGTGAAAAAAATAAAGTCTGCATATCAAAATAAAATAAAAAAGCCATGTATTTGTTCAAATAGATGTACTCTGTATTTATTTTGGCATGGTGGTCTGTTATCATGCTTGTATGGACTCCAATGAATGTAACAGATTAATCATTTTACTGTATTATGCTAATGTTCACTCTTAAAAGCTTTACTCATATAAAAATAAAACTCATTTTGAAACCTCCTACTATACCACACTACTGAAAGATATGCATACTGTTACCTTCTATCATCTTTGGGAGGCAAGTTACCCTGGTCTGATATAAACGTGTCATGGGTTCTCTTCAGAGAACGAAACACCAGGGTGTGCACCGAATGTTTCTGTACTTCCTGAAATAAGGATATATATAATAAATTTAGAGCTTAAATTGTTCCAACATGGCATGACTAGTAAAGCCAAGGAGTCCCTGGAATTTATCTGAAGAACCTTCAATCAATTCATAAAAAGTAAACTATCAGGCCTATAACGTCACCAAGCTGAGTTCTAATTCCAAAGAATGAAAGAGACATTAAGTCTAAGCAATTCAATGATTACATTAGGCCTAAAACAAATATATGATTGTTTCTGGTTTCACCCTGTCAAAAAGTTAGGGTAGGTAGGAAAATGTGTTTTTTTTAGATATTTTTTTTATATATATTGTTCGCATAATTATATTATGCCATTTTTGTACTAAAGCAACTTCTTGATAACCTTTGCAGACAGTTTGGATCCAGATTAGATGCTTAACAACCCTGGCTAATAAAATTACCATTTGAATAAAAATATTTGTTGTTTGATTGTAATATTTCCTTTTTTTTTTCTTTTTCTTTTTTTTTTGCTAAACATATTTAGGGTCGGCGGTGAAAAAGTAGGGTCGGTCTTTTTTTGTTAGGCCTTAGTAATATTAGTGAAAAACAAGAGGCCAGACAGGGCCTGTATCGCTCTACTGGCTACCCAGGGGCAAGGCAAAATTTGACCCCAGGTTCACCATTTGAACAAAATAGGTAGAGGATCCAAAAGCTGAAAATGAAATAAAAAACATTAAATGTTTATCTTGTAGTTTCAGAGAAGATTTTTTTTTAAAGTTCTTCCTTATAACTCTATGTAAAACTGATCCAAAAAGTGGACCCTAAGCTCCCAATTAAAGAAAAAACAACCATGGTTTCTTATGTGAAAAAGAAACACTAAAAAAAAACAATTTTAACAAATTTAAAATATTGAACCCATCAACCAAGGTTTCCTATGAAAAAAATAAATAAAAATATGATGTCTCCAGTGAGATTTGAACCCACGACCCCTTGAGTTTGCAGTGTACATTACGGTACCAAATATTGAAAAAGGGCCATAACTCCGGTGTTACTGTTCGATCTTGCAGGTTCTCAAAATCATTAGAGCTTTCATTGATATGAACAATCTGGACAAGTTTGGGAAAGATTGAATACAAAACGAAGGTGCTAGAGTCTTCCCAAGGCTCAAAATGGCATATTTCATTAACTCAAGGGCACATAACTCTGGTGTTCCTGGTCCGATATAGCTGGTTTTCGAACTTGTCCAAATAACATTTTTAATTAAATCAAGGGCCATAACTCCGTTGTTACTGGTCTGATCTGGCTGGTTTTCGAACTTGTCCGAGATTTTACCAATATTAACAATCTGGTAAAGTTTGGTAAAGATCATTTAGATGGAATGAAAAATGAATGCCCTATCGTCTTAACGAAAAACTGACAAGAAAAAACACATGAAAATGCTGATCTACATGTATATTCCCCTTTAAGGGTTTGAATACAAATACAGAACAATAAAAACATTCCTTTTTTATTCATATATCAAAACCATGGTATATTGGAATCACCTAGATGACAGTGTCATCTATGCTCTCTCACAGTTACAATAAGTAAGTAAATAACATGTACACTCTCCCCAAGTTATCAAGCCAGTATTGGTGTCTTACTTACTACGACTTATTACAGATACACAGTCAGTCTAGCGCTAGGATTTTAAACCCTTTAGCCAAATCTGGCTTAAGTCCTAATTTTTTTTTTAGCCCGATTAGAATGTCTTTAGCCAGACTTTTGCCGAGATATTTTGGAACTTTAATTGAAGGCGTTAAAACCTCGCGTTTGCATACACATCAAAAGTAAGTTAAAGGAGTATGCTTTAATATTAACCTATAGGGTATCAATATTTCCATATCATATGCATCCTGCATTCTGCTTTAGTGCTTATAATTAAAAGTTGAGTTGCACAATATTCAAAACTTTTAAAAATTGTATTTAATTTAATGTTATTTAATTTTTAAAAATGTCAAGACTGAACTTCTAAAAAGGACAGAATGAATGCATGTTGGAGTCTGTGACTCAGTCTGTTAACAGGGGTTAACAGGCTAGAAAGATCGCGTTGCATTGTGAGACAAAATTCAGAAATGCTATATACACCACGACTATCATGCATAGAATAAGTAATAAAAGCCACTTCATTCTAAAATTGTACCAATATTTTGAGTAATCGCACCTTTTGTACTGACTATTGTTTCATGTTGATTGAACAATCAAACATAAAATTGTCACAATTTACAGACAGCCGATCAAACACGTTCACACTTGCCATTGTTCTATTTTACGCTACTGTGTGTACAACTAATTAGTGGGCAATGCACACTTACTAGTGATCGTAAAGTTCAAAAAGACTGTCGGCCTTTAAACAGTGCATCTCTGGCTGATTAATTCTTAAACAAACTGTGTCACACTTCATGCACTTTCTGTTTTGATCAGCCATTTTGACCGTAAGAGGGCGCCACGTTATTTTATGTTTTACCCGGCTCGATAATGTAATTAATTATAATATGGATAATATTGTGCGCCAGGACACAAAACTAGTTGATCGACAGTGAGAGGCGGAACAGTGGGCGGCATCTATCAAACAAACAACAATTTGACAACGTTTTTTAATAATTGAATTGAATGTTGTTTAACGGCTCATCAACACAGTATAGGATATTTAGAGCCGCCCCAGAGAGAGGGGAAGGATACATAGGAATCTGGGAGCCTGCCCTACTCTTATTATCGAATAGATTCCTATGGTTCTTTAACGTGCTCGGTGGATAGACCGATACATGGTTTTTAATAAACACTGCGATAATTAGTTATCGGTCCAAATTGATTGTTACTAATTAGCTAACAACACCCAGTGGGATATTGGCTTATAAACAGTCAAAGACTCAATTCCGGATTTTCCAAGATTTTTTTTGGCAAAATCGGTCAGAAATTTGGATTCGCCAGACTGGCGATGTCTGGCGAAGTCTGGCGAATTTGATATGTATGTCTTACGATTTTCATTCACCAGTTCGGGTTACTTAACGCCTATAGTGATTTGGCGTCACCAGTTCGGGTTACTTAACGCCTATGGTGATTTGGCGAATGGTTAATGTGAGCCTAGATATCAGATATGAAAATATATAGGAAGTAATAAAAAAAAAAATCTCGAGTCATATTCATAACTTTCACATGACATCATCAAAATAATTTGACCAATCAGTGATCAACAAATTAAAGGACCTCCTCATTCTGGTAGGGGGTAAACTCGGTGTTTATCTTTGGTGCTCAACTGACTTTAGCCCTTTATAAAACTAGTTTGTAGTGATAATTATATTAAAAGCTTTGTTTTTTGAGTACATTTATGTATCTTCTTTTGGTGTTGTCTGATTTTAAAACACCAGTATGGATACATTTAATTTAAATCATGGTCTAATATTTTCATTTTTCATATAGAGATTGAGGATAAAGTCCGAGTAAACCCCTTTATTTTCACCTACTAAAAGATCTCGACCTACCGATGTGAAAGTTATGAATTCGACGTCTAAGCACAGTAATTAAATAGAAAGTGACTCTTCGTATGAGAAGATTTGCTATCCGATTTTTAAATTCGCCGAAAATAGGGCAAATTAGTCAGATACTTTTTCTTTTTGCTGATCTTTCCTTTCAACACCAAGGAACAGTAAGAACACCACCCGGTGTTCTAAGTTAACAACTTATTGTGGATGTATATCTAAAGTGTAAATTATCATACCTCAACCATAGCTAACTCAAAAACTTCATATATTGTAGATTTTCTATTAAAAAATGTTTTCACTGCGTCGTTCTCGTATGGAGGCGGCCATATGTAATTGTACTTACACAAACTCTTCTGAAAATCTTACGAAGTGCTGTTCAATTAATATTTACACACATTCATGCCGCATTAAAAAATCTAATATTTCCTATTTTGTATTTTTAAACAAACAACTGTAATATTTGCTAAATATTTTATACTTTTATAGAGAAATATGAAGAAATATTTTCGTTAATAAATCGCTTTGAGCACCTTTTCCGGTACTCGCGTAAGCACTTTATTTTAAATTGGACTGGTTTAAATGTTTTATTAATGTTAAAATAGGAATTATTGCAAATTTGCATAACCCGTCTGAAAAAAAATCGTCTGAAACAATCTGATTACAACAACAACAAAAAACATCAAAACTGTAAAATGCCATCCAAAATAAGTATATACAAAAGCATTATAACACATAAGAATGAAGGATTTGATGTAAAGTAGGGATTTCAGGCCGGATTTCAACCAGTGGCAATGTTGTCCTGCGTGCTAGTGTTGTAAAATATTGTAAATGGAAGAGGGCAGTGTTATAGGACAACTTGACATCCGGCTGCAGTATTTTCAGACCATCCTGCATTACCTTGACAACAGTGGCAATCTCAGTCTCATCAAAGCACAGTGTGACAAATACAGGAAGACACAGGTTTAGTAGAACTCAGTTTAGGTTTTGTAAATAGATTTGTTTTTATGCGTTATTACTTTCTGGTTGTGGTGATATTGGGTGATTCGGTTAGCTCAGTTGGTAGAGCACACGCCCTGTAAGCCAGATCGAGTCCCTGGGTTGAGACTTTAATACCGGCCACATTTTTCCCCATGGTTTACTTCATGATCACAGAGCTAGCTTTTGTTGTGAAAAGGTAGAATGTTTGATTTTATTTGCAAGGTGTCCAGAGTTCATACGGTACCCTGCTGAGTTTTTTTACACAGGTAACCTCAGGCCAGAAATGCTATAGAACAAACATAAAATAGCTGAAAAGTTCATAAACATAATTGACTCTTTTAAATGAATTTAAACAAAAAACATGTTGCTGGTTATGTATGTAAAAAACATTTTCGTTTTAAATAATGTCATATTGATATTTTATTTATTTTTTCGTTCTAATATATTTAAAAAATAATAATAATGTCAGAACATATTACTGTCTTATAATTTCAGGGATTGGTGTATACATTCAAGCTACTGATTGGTCCTTCTGAATTATGTGAAGCAGATGGTATTGTGTAAAATTTTACCTCAAATTCTGACAGACCAGATATAAACATACCGGTATATTACAAGTCTGAAAAAAAAAAAGGAAGCTTTTATTTATGTTCAATATTGGCATAACTTAAATGGCTTACAAAAGTCAGCATTACAAAACAAATAGGCAAGGGTTACTGCTTTTTGATTAGTTAAAAGTAAAATTCACAAGGTAGCTTTGTGTACCACTTCAGTCTTTCCCTTCCATCAATTCTTAAAGACAATTTGATGCAAATATTTGTATCTCACTGAAAGACTTACTTGATGTGTGACATCATTGACATGAACAGAGATCTTAGAAGTTTTAGATCTCTGTTTTAGATCTTTGACATGAATAAATAAATAAAGATAATATCCAATATATTGCAATATTGCAGCAGGTCTGGGTAACCTGCTCCTACACCAGCCAGTGGAGGCAACCAAAGTCTTCTGCAACAGGTAGGCTCAGGCCTGCCAAAACTTTTGAACACAAAATCCTGAGATTTTTAAAATTTAAGATTTAAAGCGCAAAGAACATTTTTAAATGGAAATTTGGAGCGCGCGACTTCATTTTTGCAATAATTTTTTTAAAGCGCAAATTAAAATTATTTATGCATTAATACAAATTGATGCATTGTTTGATAGTTACAGAAAATAATAAATTAGCATAGTAATACTAATTCTATTAGAAAGACTTGAATTACTACCGCAATTTTTTTTTTTATGAAAGTGCACTTACTTTTCTAAACAGATGCGTTCTTAATGCAAATACAAAGTCTTCTTAACTCTTATATTGTACACAGCAGCAGTTGTTATAGTGTTACCACGCACTAGGGGTTGCTTGTTCCTCACACTTGCGATTTCAGTTAGCTTGGCCAATTAAAGAAGTCACAGATATATTGCTGTTATTGTATATTATGTCACTGAAGGAACTAATTATGCCCTTAGGTGTTAATTGTATATTCAATCAGTGCATTACACAGATGACCCTCGGTGATTTGGCATTTGCAAATACTCCTCTGACTAGGGAGCGTAACGGGCAAAATTCAGGAGATAGCTGATAAACTGTGAAAATATAGCTGTTAGATCATGAACATTTTTGATAAAAAATCCGGAGATTTTACACTTAAATGCGGAGATCTGGAGAGTGACTGAAAATTCCCGAGATTTGGCAGGCCTGTAGGCTATACTTCACTTGTCCTTACCAGTATGTCTTATTCAATATTGCAGCAGGTCTGGGCAACCTGCTCCTACACCAGCCAGTGGAGGCAACCAAAGTCTTCCAACAGGTACGCTATACTTCACTTGTCTTTACCAGTATGTCTTATTCAATATTGCAGCAGGTTTGGGTAATCTGCTCTTACACCAGCCAGTGGAGGCAACCAAGGTGTTCCAACAGGTGGGCTGGGCTATACTTCACTTGTCTTTACCAGTATGTCTTATACAATATTGCAGCAGGTCTGGGTAACCTGCTACTGCACCAACCACTGGGGGCTATACTTCAGTGTCTTTATGTAGATATGTGATTATATCTCGATTTTGTGGATTTAACATTTTTGTGTCTGAACCATACAATTTACAATTTTCAAATTAGTTTTTGTATGATAATGTAACTTCCTCTCCATGTACCATTATGGTAGTTTCAAAATCTCTGCTTTTTCAGAGGTCAGTGGGTCAAGATCACAGGAGCTGGGGTTTTGACTAGGGGCTCTAAGTAGAACAAATATTTGCTGCATAATCACTGAACTTAACATCCATGAGCCTTAATTCTGGGGAAAAGAAACTATATGTTGTACCATTATCTTGGTTATCATAATGTGTTTCAGGTTCATATTCAATGTGCATTTGAACTCAACTAGGATCCATTATCCGTTGTATAAATCATTACAGTAAAACTTGCTTGTTACGAATTCAAAAAATACTTTGTTATAACCGAGGTTCACAATAACCGTTAAACAAAATACTGTATAACAAAATTGTTACAGCAAAGATGTTTTTGCTTATCATAAACATTCAAGGAGTCCGCATTGAAAAACAGGACGTGTACCGATTTGAGTTGTACCGCACCGGATGTTCGTCAAGTATATATATTCAAGATCTTATTCTTCGATTTGTTTATTACATAAATTATGGGTTTCCATTTGAGGCTACCTGCAAAATTACTATGTGATCAATTTCATATTAAAATGCATTCATGTAAACCATGAACTGGGTATAATGACATATTTGTACTTGATAGATGCTGATGCTTTAGAAATTATATAAAACAAGCTGTCAAACAACATGTTTGTTAAAATCATTTAATTAAGTGCAAACACACCTTAACACCTCCACAGGTAAATCGATTTGCGCTCTCAGTGCCTTTTGACAAAGTCGAAAAAATTCACACTTCTGCGGGCCTTGCGCTTTATACCGGAAGAAACTGAAATATGGCGAAGTCATTGTAAACAAAATTGGTCAATTCGCTATAAAAAAAAAGAAGGTAATTTACATTGGTTTCTTTGAATAGAATATAAGTGAGTTTTATTGTAATAGTAATATATATGATGCTTTAAGGGTCTCATACATTCTTGTTTTGTGATAGAAATACACATTATTTGAATTATATGTACAATTGTTAGCAAAATAGTGACCATTTAAAGTAATATTTATGATTTAGTAACAAAATGCAGCGGAGTCGTCAAGGTTTCTAGACAGATCATGTTCATTAACAATATTTAACCTAAAGGTAACATGCGGCTTAATATATTTGCATATGGACATTTCATATAAAACCTAAGCACATTAAGAATCACTCTTCTAGATCGCCTCCAGTCCCTTTAAAGTTCTCCGGCCATGTTTTGTTTCATGAACATGTTGATGTTTATTTAAATCGAAATCAATACACAACAATAAATATTTACAATTCACACATTGTAATATCTGTGAAAAGCGAGAATAAGATCTGATTTGATGACATAGAAAACTTTGAACTGTCAGATAAATTAATCCACAGGTAAATGTATTTATCAATTATCTGGCAATACAATTCAGATTTACCTCATTTCCCAATGCAGTCGCGCAGTGGTAAAAGTAGTATAGATCTACGTCATGCAAATAATACTTATTTTTACATACAACTTAGTAGCGGATTTAAATATATGTTTCTCTCCGGGACTATCAAGAAATGTTCATATGATGTTTAAGACTTAAATTTGTTAATTGATAATACTACAAAAAGGGTGGCCATTCGTCTTTAATGAATTAAGAGCTGAATAACTCCCACTCCCTAACACAGTTATGTTTAGATTAGTACTACCCTAGCGGCTAGCGCATTTTTCAAGGATAAGATCTGTTTATTGGTATATTGCAAAATAAAATAAAGAAATAATCTAAATACTTTGCGATTTGGAATACTCATGCCAGTTGGGAAAAAGTTTTAAACTTAATAGTTAGTTTGCATGGTCACAAAATAATATGCTAAATGTCATTTGGTTTAAACATATATTAAGGCTCTGTGTGGTTTTCTGTGCAAGAATAACTGCTTATCCAGGCAGAGGGGTAGAATCCCCGCCCGAATTCATGTTCATTTTGTTGTATGAGCTATAATTGTATGTATGTATGCGTCTATATGTTAATTGTGCCTCCAGACGAGTGTGTTATGATGTAGAGATACAGTTCATCAACGTGTGTTGCAGCTACCTTTATTAAGGAGTGAATTCATACGCTTGATTTCTGTGTATCTCGTCATAGCTAGGCGCCCTGCCGTAGTTCGTCCGAAGGTTGTCTGTCCTTGGTAGTTCACAAATGTTTCTCCCTATATATAATTCTGCCTTGTGAACGTGAATCTCTTACGAGATCCCAATTTAGAAAGTTGCCGTAGTGAGTTCAAATTCTCTCCCTTTATTATATTTACTGAATTCGCAGTATCCCCTAGATCCGGCACCTTTTATTGTCACTGTCTCAATATAGCTGTGTGTGGTTGAACCTTAAATGTGGCCCTCTCATATGAGCTATAATTGTATGTATGTATGCGTCTATATGTTAATTGTGCCTCCAGACGAGTGTGTTATGATGTAGAGATACAGTTCATCAACGTGTGTTGCAGCTACCTTTATTAAGGAGTGAATTCATATGCTTGATTTCTGTGTATCTCGTCATAGCTAGGCACATTGCCGTAGTTTGTCTGAAGGTTGTCTGTCCTTGGTAGTTCACAAATGTTTCTCCCTATATATATATATATATATATATATATTTATTATCCCGCTGACATTAACTAATTATTATGCTAAAACACCTTAAGGAGTCAATAATTCTGAACCTTATTATGATTATTGCCAGCTGAAAATAGGGCTATAATAAATGGAAACAATTCTTAGACACCACAGAACCTTAATTTGGATTGTTTTTCATCACAATTTGATAGAAATTATCTGACAGAAGATTCTGTAAAATAAATAATGCTATCTTTATTTTGTGTTTATTGCATGTGAGCTGTATAGCAAAACACATAATTTCAGGTGTTGTACAAGATTTTACTTGTGCTGGAGCTGTTACCATGGCAACTGTCTCTGTCTCAGGTGGCCGTCATACTACGATGTTCTGCCCTCCCAATACTGCCTGATGTGTAAGTATATAGCTACCATGGCAACTATCTCAGGTGGCTGTCATACTACGATGTTCTGTCCTCCCAATACTGTCTGATGTGTAAGTATACAGTTACCATGGCAACTATCTCAGGTGGCTGTCATACTACGATGTTCTGTCCTCCCAATACTGTCTGATGTGTAAGTATACAGTTACCATGGCAACTAACTCAGGTGGCTGTCATACTACGATGTTCTGTCCTCCCAATACTGTCTGATGTGTAAGTATACAGTTACCATGGCAACTATCTCAGGTGGCTGTCATACTGTGATGTTCTGTCATCCAAATATTGTCTGATGTGTAAGTATACAGTTACTATGGCAACTATCTCTGTCGCAGGTGGCTGTCATACTATGATGTTCTGCTCTCCCAATACTGTCTAATGTGTAAGTATAGAGTTACTATGGCAACTATATCTGTCGCAGGTGGCTGTCATACTATGATGTTCTGCTGTCCCAATACTGTCTGATGTGTAAGTATAGAGTTACTATGGCAACTATCTCTGTCTCAGGTGGCTGTCATACTACGATGTTCTGCCCTCCCAATACTGTCTGATGTGTAAGTATACAGTTACCATGGCAACTATCTCAGGTGGCTGTCCAGCGTTTTTTTCCTTCTTTGGACGGGTCCGGTAAACGGACCCGTTCCCAATCGCCAAAAAATAGCATTTTTCCCAATTTTGAGTAAAAAAAAAAAAAAAAAAAAAATTCCCAATTCCAGATTTTTCTTCCCAAAATTGTAAAATGTTTTAGAATAATCTTCTTAATAAAGTTTTTTACCAGGGTTTTCGACGTTTCTTCTGCTTTTCTGTGTAAATTGAACAAAATACAAAAACATTTTTTTTCCCAATTTTGAGAAAATCGCGTTTTTTTTCCCAATTTGACCGGTCACGGACCCATTCCCAAAATGGTGAAAAAAAACAATGCTGTCATACTGCGATGTTCTGCCCTAGTCCCAATACTGTCTGATGTGTAAGTATACAGTTACCATGGCAACTATCTCAGGTGGCTGTCATACTATGATGTTCTGTCCTCCCAATACTGTCTGATGTGTAAGTATACAGTTACCATGGCAACTATCTCAGGTGGCAGTCATACTGTGATGTTCTGCCCTAGTCCCAATACTGTCTGATGTGTAAGTATACAGTTACCATGGCAACTATCTCAGGTGGCTGTCATACTGCGATGTTCTGCCCTAGTCTCAATATTGTCTGATGTGTAAGTATACAGTTACCATGGCAACTAACTCAGGTGGCTGTCATACTGCGATGTTCTGCCCAAGTCTCAATACTGTCTGATGTGTAAGTATACAGTTACCATGGCAACTATCTCAGGTGGCTGTCATACTACGATGTTCTGTCCTCCCAATACTGTCTGATGTGTAAGTATACAGTTACCATGGCAACTAACTCAGGTGGCTGTCATACTACGATGTTCTGTACTCCCAATACTGTCTGATGTGTAAGTATACAGTTACCATGGCAACTATCTCAGGTGGCTGTCATACTGTGATGTTCTGTCATCCAAATATTGTCTGATGTGTAAGTATACAGTTACTATGGCAACTATCTCTGTCGCAGGTGGCTGTCATACTATGATGTTCTGCCCTCCCAATACTGTCTAATGTGTAAGTAAAGAGTTACTATGGCAACTATCTCTGTCGCAGGTGGCTGTCATACAATGATGTTCTGCTGTCCCAATACTGTCTGATGTGTAAGTATAGAGTTACTATGGCAACTATCTCTGTCTCAGGTGGCTGTCATACTACGATGTTCTGCCCTCCCAATACTGTCTGATGTGTAAGTATACAGTTACCATGGCAACTATCTCTGGTGGCTGTCATACTGCGATGTTCTGCCCTAGTCCCAATACTGTGATGTGTAAGTATACAGTTACCATGGCAACTATCTCAGGTGGCTGTCATACTATGATGTTCTGCCCTCCCAATACTGTCTAATGTGTAAGTATAGAGTTACTATGGCAACTATCTCTGTCGCAGGTGGCTGTCATACAATGATGTTCTGCTGTCCCAATACTGTCTGATGTGTAAGTATACAGTTACCATGGCAACTATCTCAGGTGGCTGTCATACTGTGATGTTCTGTCATCCAAATATTGTCTGATGTGTAAGTATACAGTTACTATGGCAACTATCTCTGTCGCAGGTGGCTGTCATACTATGATGTTCTGCCCTCCCAATACTGTCTAATGTGTAAGTATAGAGTTACTATGGCAACTATCTCTGTCGCAGGTGGCTGTCATACTACGATGTTCTGCCCTCCCAATACTGTCTGATGTGTAAGTATACAGTTACCATGGCAACTATCTCAGGTGGCTGTCATACTGCGATGTTCTGCCCTAGTCCCAATACTGTCTGATGTGTAAGTATACAGTTACCATGGCAACTATCTCAGGTGGCTGTCATACTATGATGTTTTGTCCTCCCAATACTGTCTGATGTGTAAGTATACAGTTACCATGGCAACTATCTCAGGTGGCTGTCATACTGCGATGTTCTGCCCTAGTCCCAATACTGTCTGATGTGTAAGTATACAGTTACCATGGCAACTATCTCAGGTGGCTGTCATACTGCGATGTTCTGCCCTAGTCCCAATACTGTCTGATGTGTAAGTATACAGTTACCATGGCAACTATCTCAGGTGGCTGTCATACTATGATGTTTTGTCCTCCCAATACTGTCTGATGTGTAAGTATACAGTTACCATGGCAACTATCTCAGGTGGCTGTCATACTGCGATGTTCTGCCCTAGTCCCAATACTGTCTGATGTGTAAGTATACAGTTACCATGGCAACTATCTCAGGTGGCTGTCATACTGCGATGTTCTGCCCTAGTCCCAATACTGTCTGATGTGTAAGTATACAGTTACCATGGCAACTATATCAGGTGGCTGTCATACTGCGATGTTCTGCCCTAGTCTCAATACTGTCTAATGTGTAAGTATACAGTTACCATGGCAACTATCTCAGGTGGCTGTCATACTACGATGTTCTGTCCCCCCAATACTGTCTGATGTGTAAGTATACAGTTACCATGGCAACTAACTCAGGTGGCTGTCATACTACGATGTTCTGTCCTCCTAATACTGTCTGATGTGTAAGTATACAGTTACCATGGCAACTATCTCAGGTGGCTGTCATACTGTGAAGTTCTGTCATCCAAATATTGTCTGATGTGTAAGTATACAGTTACTATGGCAACTATCTCTGTCGCAGGTGGCTGTCATACTATGATGTTCTACCCTCCCAATACTGTCTAAAGTGTAAGTATAGAGTTACTATGGCAACTATCTCTGTCTCAGGTGGCTGTCATACTACGATGTTCTGCCCTCCCAATACTGTCTGATGTGTAAGTATACAGTTACCATGGCAACTATCTCAGGTGGCTGTCATACTGCGATGTTCTGCCCTAGTCCCAATACTGTGATGTGTAAGTATACAGTTACCATGGCAACTATCTCAGGTGGCTGTCATACTATGATGTTCTGTCCTCCCAATACTGTCTGATGTGTAAGTATACAGTTACCATGGCAACTATCTCAGGTGGCTGTCATACTGCGATGTTCTGCCCTAGTCCCAATACTGTCTGATGTGTAAGTATACAGTTACCATGGCAACTATCTCAGGTGGCTGTCATACTGCGATGTTCTGCCCTAGTCTCAATACTGTCTGATGTGTAAGTATACAGTTACCATGGCAACTATCTCAGGTGGCTGTCGTACTGCGATGTTCTGCCCTAGTCTCAATACTGTCTGATGTGTAAGTATACAGTTACCATGGCAACTATCTCAGGTGGCTGTCATACTGCGATTTTCTGTCATCCAAATATTGTCTGATGTGTAAGTATACAGTTACCATGGCAACTATCTCTGTCTCAGGTGGCTGTCATCGTGTGTTCAGCTCCGCCCCATTCCTCGCTAAACGTAAACTATAATGAGTAGTAGATTCGTCGACCCATTGTTGCCACAGTAGGAAGTGATCTTTACACACAACAGTAAATGTGTGTAGTCTCCGTCATTGCTTTTTGAATGTGTATGAAAGGTCTCACCTTGCAATGAAAATAACACAATAATTAGCAGAGTGAACGATGCTTGATGGTTCACTACAAATTAGCACAATGATTTATTTTTAGTGGCCGATCATCGTTCTCACATCTCCCGAGTTAAATTGCCCGCACGGTTTTACACAACTCTGGCAAGCGAGAATGTCGATCATAGGAATTATTTTATTTCGTGCACTTACGGTAGTTTCAGCCTATTTTTAATGTTTTGGACTTGAATATGCTATTTTGAAAGTAATAACTTCCAACAGAATACATCAACATCCAATAGCGAAAAGGTGAGTCTTTAGAAGTACATGTACTCAGTGTTATGTTATGATATCGATTTTGGTCACGTGAGACTTGTAAGTGGGACGAGTGGGAGGTGTCAACTAGTTTCAATTAACTGAGTACTTCCATTTTATTGGACGGCGTCATCGGTTGTTTACATGTCTGACACAAGTGATGTATTTCCATGCTCAATCGGGAACGGCTGTAAAGAATAAATATAGACCTTCAACAGGTGACTGTTGGTCACTGTTAAGTTATCGTATGGAACCAATGATTGCTATCAAATCACAAATTTCTGAAATTATCTTCAAGTTGATTACATTTTACAAGAGAATTTTTAAAATTCAATGAAAAATTATAATCATTTGTTAATCCCCATCCTCTGCTACCCCACTGTCTTTACTATTGCTTACCATTGCTTTCCAATTTCAGGAATATTATAACAAGTGCCAGATGCCTATCAAGGGTCTACAACACCGGTGTCTTTTGCCGATTGGTTGGCATAGTGACCGGTCTATCTGCAATCTCCAAGTATACGTAAGTTGAAGAGTAGATTTGAACATATTTTATCGCCATATAATATGCAAACGGGTCGGGCCACAAGTTGTAACAACATTAGTTATGGCCTTTCCCAATACAAGTTGAAGAATAAATAAATAGAGAATACTATGTCAGTGCCTTTTACTATCACGTTTATTAGGCGAGGCTTAGAAAGCGAAGAATGGCAAGGCTCTACCGAGCCATTCTTTGTTTTCATGCCAAAACTAATAAACTTGATAGTAAAAGGCACTGACATAATATTCTATTTATCACGTAGATTATCCACATTTTCTGTATGAATTACTATTATTATCTTTATCTCAGAATGTTACGCTTATCGAGGACGCCGCCATGTTGTGTTGTTTTTTGTTTGTTTTATGATGTCAGGTAACATTACGTGCATGACGTCAGTTAACATTGCGTACAATAAACGCCGAGGGATTCCGCATTGATTTGCTTTATTTGTCAGTGCCTAATAAAGCAGACTGACAAATAAAGCAGAATTTATTAGGGCACCCCTTTATTAGGCAGAAAAGTTCATATCTGCATGATAAACAGACAGTATTTTCTTTGAATTTCGCTGTATTTTCCTCCCTTCAAAACTTGCCTTTATACTTTAAGTATCATGGATTATCCTGTGGATACAGAAAGATAATCACTTGACTTTGTTCTTCAAGTATCTTTTATGCCAGGTATCGACTGTTTGTTCCAAGTATACATTTTTTTCTAACTAATCTCATTGATTGTTCTTTTATTATTTTAGCTTATCTCCACTGTTCCAAATCTGTTCATTATTCTAGCTGATCTCCCCTGTTTAACCTGTATATATTAAAAAGGGAATGTAGCGACACAGCCAAACAAGCTCTATTATTGATAGTTCTAAAAAACTTGGAAAAATGTGAAATAATTATCAAAATCGGATTATAAACAAATAAGATATGACCATTTAAAGGTTGTTCTAAAACGAATATGGGAGCTGCCATTTTTAGAACTATATGGAATATTGATAAATATCATTTAAAACGAAGAAAATCACTGCAAATTAATGAATTGTTTTTACTGGCCATATAAAGCATTATTGCCATTGAGTATTACATACTTTTCATACAGTTGCTGTAATTTTTTCCCTATAAATCAGTACATTTTCATATTTATAAATATTCCATATATCGAGTGTTCAGTGCAAAACTATTGCATCTTCTTCTTTATTCATATGTAGTTACAATAGTTTTGCACTGACCCCTCAATATGGTCATTTAGATCCATGATGTCATAGCTCTCAAAATGGCCGCTTCCATATCCGTTTCAACAGAAACTTCAAATGATCATATCTTCTTTGTCTATCATCCGATTTTGATCATTCTTCCATCCTTATTCAAGTTATTCAGATCTCTGAACAATAAAGATGGTTTGGCTGTGTCGCTACATTCCCTTTAATTATTCTAGCTAATCTCATCTGACTGACCCACATGTGTTCATTATTCTAGCTAATCTCATCTGACTGACCCACATGTGTTCATTATTCTAGCTTATCTCCCCTGTTTAATCCACATATATTCATTATTTAGCTATTCTTTTCTATATCTTAACCAGTATGTTTGATAATTTAATATGTAGTCAAAGCGCTCGCTACTTCTGTCCAGATGAGGATTGCGAGGGAAACAGGGGGAACCACTTTATACGAGTTCACATACCAGGGGCCTCTGAGGCAGAAACTATAAGGTGAGGCCATGGGAGTGCACCAGTTGACTGAGATGCATGGATGGATGGATATTAGGGAGTGTTGAGAGAGGGGATGGAGTAAGGTTTAGCAAGTGTGGTGGGGTGGTGGGAGGTTATGTGAATAGAACAAGGACCAGTCTCTCAGGCTTAATTATCTAGAAAGATCCGATATTTTGTCTCCACCCATAATACCACAAAATAGTTAGACATTCTGCATAGTTTGAGTTCTGACAAGAGAGTTGTCAAGAAGTGTGTGTAATGTTCTAAACTTGGTCGTAATAAGTCATAGATATAGTGAACTTTTAAAACATTTTCATGAACATTTGTTGAACTCCATGAACCTCAAGTTGATGAGCATGTTGGAGCCACTATATACTGATATTTGTTGTTGGAATTCTACCTTATTTCAGAAAGGACTTCAAGTGCACATTTTGTTTTTCAACACTGATGGAAGAGAAATCTAGCCGAGCACTGTCAGGTATTGTTATACGATTGCAATGTTCATACATGTACCAAGTATGCTAAACTATTAAAGTGCTTAAAATCTGTTCAAGTTTTGTCTTTTTATTTTTTATTTTTTAAAGCTTATTAGTTTTATAAATGAATAAACAGAGATTAACCATGGACAAATGATGCGGTGAATAACATTGATGCCTATTGATGACGAAAAATGTTGAATATATAGTGCTGTGAATAGATAGAGGATCTTGCATGAGTGACTTGTGTATTATTAATTTTAATAAACAAGTTGGATAAAATGATAGGATACGAGGCTCTGTCACAAATGTAAGATTCTGTTTATCACATAACACAACTACTAGTTTCACTTTAATGTTATTAATGTTACTGGCGGCAATTTGTAAGAGAAATCATGACGTCGATTTGCTGTTTACATGACGTAAATGTATACGCTCATCCTACAAATCATGTGACACCTAAAACCAAGTTTGACGTTACTACCATCATGTTATGAAGTAAGATTTCAAATAATGATAAATAGTTAAGGTGTCTGAATGTATCGTATGATTTACCATGCAAACAATTAGGATTAAATGTTTTACTGTATACAAACACTGTGATTTGTATTATGTGAAATAAGCTTTATTGCACTGCCAGAAACCATGTTATGTGATAAAATCTAGTTTCACACCACTTATCCAACCGTCAATATTTACACAACAAAACGGTACTAGCAGACATATTTATATATTGTCTGCAGGCAAATGAATCAGAGCATCTCCTGTAGTAATGGAATAACATTAAAAATTTCTGCTCATGTGAGGTTACTAAGGCATTTTCCTCATGTGAGATTCTGGCGTTAAATCAGCAAAGTCATTGATTTGATGCCGGTAATAAACACATAATGGGAGAAAAATAATCCATCATGAGTGATCCATTTGAGATAGAGAAATCTCACCCTCGGCAGAGCCTCTTCCCTGGTTGCAATTCTAACCCCTCGGGTGAGATTTCTCTATCTCACATGGATACTCATGATGGATTCTTATAGTCTTCCTATGGTCATGCTCTTTATTTGCCTTAAACACATCATATATGGTTAATATGTTGGTGGTTATAACAATAAACTTAAACTTAGACGCTGTTGAAATTATTTAGTTAACGTCTGTTATTTACTCCAAAACAACATAACGGGGAACTGCTATTGGATAAAATATCACGGGGACAATTATATGATAGTTAATTAAAAAATCAAAAATAATGATAAAGCTTCTATAATATTTATGTTTCGCTCTATGACATATAATTGTAGATCGGGTAGTTGCAGAGGTGATCCCTGAGGAAGTTATGTCCAGTATAAACAGCTGTTCTTATGAAAGATCCCGAGGACAGGCAGTTCCAGTGTACATAAGGGGTTTGTATGTTAATATGGCAGTCCCAGTGTATATAAGGGGTTTGTATGTTACTATGGCAGTCCCAGTGTATATAAGGGGTTTTTATGTTAATATGGCAGTCCCAGTGTACTTAGGGGTTTGTATGTTACTATGGCAGTCCCAGTGTATAAAAGGGGTTTGTATGTTAATATGGCAGTCCCGGTGTACTTAGGGGTTTGTATGTTACTCTGGCAGTCCCAGTGTACATAAGGAGTTTGTATGTTACTATGGAAGTCCCAGTGTACGTAAGAGGTTTGTATGTTACTCTGGCAGTCCCAGTGTATATAATGGGTTTGAATGTTGATATGGCAGTCAAAATGTACATAAGGTTTTTTTGTCTCGCCTTTTCGAAGAAAAAAAGAGACATAGGTGTTGCTTTTCCGGCGGCGGCGGCGTTAACATTCAAGTTTTGCGTTTAGGTCATTTTCTCACAAACTGTATGCACTAGACCTTTCAAACTTTGCTTATAGTTGTATCATGGGTGGTTTTATGGCAACGTGACAAAGCAAATGTGGAAGTGACCTTGACCTTCCAAGCAAAGGGCAGATAACTTACTAATTTTTGGGTTCAACTTTTGCGTTTAGGTCACTTTTTCACAAACTGTATGCACTAGACCTTTTAAACTTTGCTTAAAGTTGTATCTTGGGAGGTACATGGCAACGTGACAAAGCAAATGTGGAAGTGACCTTGACCCTCCAAGCAAAGGGCAGATAACTTAATAATTTTTAGGTTCAACTTTTGCGTTTAGGTCACTTTTTCACAAACTGTATGCACTTGACCTTTAAAACTTGCTTATAGTTGTATCTTGAGTGGTACATCGCAACGTGACAAAGCAAATGTGGAAGTGATCTTGACCCTCCAAGCAAGGGCAGATAACGTTATAATTTTTACCTTCACTGTTGCGTTTAGGTCATTTTTTCACAAACTGTATGCACTAAGACCTTTCAAACTTTGCTTATAGTTGTATCTGAGTGGTACATTGCAACGTGACAAAGCAAATGTGGATGTGACCTTCACCATCCAAGCAAAGGGCAGATAACTTTAATTGTTACATTTACATCACTTTCTCATGAACTAGAATTATGCATTTGCTGTTATGAACCTAATTTATAGCTTAATCTTTGGAAGAAAACATATTCTATTTTGACATAGTTGTTTCTGCGGTAGTGCATCTTTTTTTTTGGATGCCTGGATTTCATCTATGATCTATTACCATGACCTACTTTTTAGAGCTGATGATTTTTAGCTCTACTGGCTCTACTTTGGCAGTCCCAGTATACATAAGGGGTTTGTATGTTACTATGGCAGTCCCAGTGTACATAAGGGGTTTGTATGTTACTATGGCGGTCCCAGTGTACATAAGGGGTTTGTATGCTTCTATCTTAGTCCCAGTGTACTTAAGGGGTTTGTATGTTACTATGGCAGTCTCAGTGTACAAAAGGGGTTTGTATGCTTCTATGTTAGTCCCAGTGTACTTAAGGGGTTTGTATGTTCTCTGGCAGTCCCAATGTACATAAGGGGTTTGTATGCTTCTATGTTAGTCCCAATGTACATAAGGAGTTTGTATGTTAATATGGCAGTCCCAATGTACATAAGGGGTTTGTATGCTTCTATGTTAGTCCCAGTGTACATAAGGGGTTTGTATGCTTCTAGGTTAATCCCAGTGTACATAGGGGGTTTGTATGCTTCTATGTTAGTCCCAGTGTACATAAGGGGTTTGTATGGCAGTCCCATTATACACAAGAAAACAGTGATACAAAGTATCACAAGCCGGTCAGAACAGTTACATGAGAAAAAAGTAAGTACATGAGAAAACAGTAAGGGGATTGAATATGATAAAAATAAACGAACAGTGTGATACTTATAGATGTTAGAATTATTTTATTTGTAACTGTCAACAATCAAAACACATTTACCATGAAATATTTGAGCACCAGGTGAACTAATCATCATGAGACAAAATGAACATGTTTTTAATTTTGGCATCTGTGTTGTATAATGTTATAATATGAATATGATAGACATCTCAGTGAAATAGTATGTGTAATGGATCACTAATAAATAAGTTATGTTACCATGGCAGTCCCAGTGTATATAAGGGTTTTGTATGTTACTATGGCAGTCCCAGTGTATATAAGGGGTGTGTATGTTACTATGGCAGTCCCAGTGTACGTAAGGGGTGTGTATGTTACTATGGCAGTGCCAGTGTACATTAGGGGTGTGTATGTTATTATGACAGTCCCAATGTACATAAGGAGTTTGTATGTTACTATGGAGGCCCCAGTGTACATAAGGCATTTGAATGTTACTATGACAGCCCCAGTGTACATACGGTATTTGTATGTTATGTTACCTTGATATCATTTTCTGATTAATCAATAATATAGTGTTACCTATGAATATTTTTAAGAATAATGTAAGCATGTTATCCAAGGTCATTCATTTATAATTAGTAACATATAGAAGTTTCTGGATGAGTAAATAAAATGCTTATGTTATGATATGAAATATCATGTGATGGCATGCAAGGTTATTTAAATATAACTTGTTTATCTTAAAAGTTTCTATGAGGTTCTGTAACATTCTATGGCAGTATAAATACAGCCTTTTAGGGTTGTTATTTGTTCAGTATCTGGTTCATCATACAGTAACATCCTATGACGTTTATCGTAAATATCAACATCTTATTTACCTCATCCAGAAACTTCTGTATGTTACTATTTATAAATAAAAGGCTTTGGATAACACAAAAGCATATCAACATCATTCTTCTAAACATTCATAGGTAACACTTGTTTAAAATATTTTATTTTATGAGGTTATGACTGTCATGGAAACTTGTCAATGTTTATGGGCATACTATCTCGGCCAAGTTCGATAAACAGCCAAATCGCACCTATTATGGAGTTATAGCCCTTTGTTTGCATGATGTTTTCTCTATCTAGATGACCTGACTAAGGTTGTTGAGATCGGTGATTGTTGTGAAATACTGGGCACTATCAGGAAGGACAACCATGAGGATAAAACCACCATGATCTTAGAGGTCAGTCAAATATATCAGCTTACAAAACAGTTCTCTTCCACAGTGCAGCATGGTAATATTCAGTATCATGTACAAATGTTGCATGGGTTTCATGGAAAAGCTTTTTTATATCTTGATAGAAAATTGTAACTTTTTTATAACCCGACCACCGAATGGTGAGGGGACATATAGTGTTAGCCATGTCCGCCTGTCAGAGTATCCATCCGTCCGACCCATAAAGTTTGTGTGTCTATCTCCTCCTACAGTTTTCAACCGATTGTTTCAAAACTTTACTGGATGCTTACCTATGACGTCAGGATGTGCATTTCGTTTTGGCGTCCAATTCAACTTTGTATTACTGGAGTTATGGCACTTTTTTCGACATATTTTACAGTTTTCGCTGATTTTTGTTTTTAGTGGGGGCATCCGTGTCCCATGAGCACATTTCTAGTTTATATCTTGAATCAGTGTTCGATAATGTTTCTAACAAAACATCTTGAATCAAATGCTGACTTTCATTAGGCACAACAGATAATGATGTTGTTTAAAATAAAAAACAAATACAATACATACAGAATATATATAAAATTAGGTCTCACTGTTGCACATAATTCAGATATAAACAACTACTAGAAGACAGATTTGTGTTTCAGGATTCTGTTTACATCTATATTATCATGTATTACAACTCCTTTGTATTTGCAGGTCAACAATATTCAGAAAGTAAGTTCTTCAAATTACTGTTGCTTTATTTTTGTAAGATTTTAATATCAAGTGAATACCTGTTTTATCTCCTGGAAATATTTTATACTAATAACTATCAGAATTCAAACAAACCCTACCATTGTAGATTAGTGCAGAATAATATATGATCTGTTTAAAAGAACTGTGACAGAGATCGCGATGTTCAAGTTCTGAACTATTGTTTGGGGCGCTTGTTTCAGCCAAAGGTTTTTTGGACATTTAAGATAAAATTTATCTACTACCTAAATAAGTTGTATATCAGTGAAACAGAAATTTTTAGTGGTAAATAAAAATACCTTACTTTTCAAAATCGGTTGAGAAATAAAAATTTCATGTGCGAAAGTTGTTTTTGATGGGTCATTTTCAATGCAAAATTCTGCTGCATGAACAATTTGAAAAATGTTTTTTTTTTAGAATTTTTATTCAAAGATGGGTTTAATTTGTTGGATATTAGTAAATTAAGACACCCTGAAAGTTTTATAGCAAAATATGAAGTGTTACTGAAGTTATTTGAAATTTCTTGATTTTCTGCTGTCCCACCAACAAGGAATTTACATAGGAAAAGCCCCATCAAAAAATCATTTTGGCTGTAAAATATTTATTTCTCAACCGATTTTCAAAAGTAAAGTAGTTTTATTTACCACTAAAAATGCCAGTTCTAATGATATATAACTGATGTACGTATTATTTAAATTGCTTGAGTTACTGCAGAAAAACCTTTGGCTGAAACAAGCGCCCCAAACAATAGCCCGCGTCCAGTCATCAATATTCTCCAATAAATTTGTTTACGGTTTCTAGGTTCCTGCTTTTTCATTTAGCTGTATCTATACTACATTGTCCTTTAAATTTACCATTAACACTTTTCGTAATATCAGTTTGGACAAACCTTTATTTATTTTATTTCTTTCTGAACAGGAGACATAAGTAGCTAAGGTTTGATTGCATAAGTGCTGAAACTGTGAGAACTGTACATTCAGTCTTGCTATAAAGGCCATACCCATAAAAAGTTGTGCTATCTGGAAGATTTTATTAGATTAAATATAGATGTTTGCTGCATTAATATTTCAGGTACGGAAGCAAGTGTCTGCCAAGAAGTTACTGCAGGAAATTCCCAGAAATGTCCTCAAACTTTACAAGGGTTTGATCTCTCACACATCTTATCTTGATACACTGATGGTGTTGTCTTCTCTCAGTACACTAGTATAACGATAATAACACTGAATTTTTATTTATTAACCCTTCTCTTACCAAATTTCACTGTATCGTCAGTGTAGTGTCAGTGTATTGCCAGCATGTTGTCAGTTTGTTTCCAGTGTAATGCCAGTTAATTGGTCGTCTATTGCCAGGTCTGACTATAGACTGGCAATATATTACCATTCTATTGTCAGCTTCAAACCAGTGTATTACCAGTTTAATGTCGGTGTAATGTCAGATCTGACAACAAGCTGGTAATACACTGGAATCACACTGACATAGTATTATTAACTGATAAATTTTAAGTAGAACTAAAGTCATTGCAATATGTCTGAGAAAATCACATGTGTAATTTATAATGTTGTGTATTTTATAAAACAAATTTGTTGTCAGAAAAACAACTGACTTCACACTGACTGCACACTGACATCACACTGGCTTTATAAAAGAACTGACAACAGACTGGTAATACACTGACAATAGCTTGGAATTGGTGTTATCCAGACTGAAGTCTGTGTGAAACAAGTGTATTTCCAGGTCTGGCAACACACTGACAACAAACTGGCTACACTGACAATAGACTGGTAATAAAAACGAAACATTATGATGCCAGTATGAAGCCAGTGTGAAGCCAGTGTGATGTCAGTTTAAAACCTGTGGGTTTTGTGTGATGTCAGTGTGAATCCAGTGTGATGTCAGTGTAAATCCAGTGTAATGTCAGTGTAAATCCAGTGTGATGTCAGGGTCTCTTCTTATAAAGCAACAGCCCCAAGGAAATAATATCAGTAAATAATTGTGCACAATTTCAGCAAGAAATTTCTTAATGCATCATTTAAATAAACATCATGGACTTCATTAAATGAATTAAGCAAAATCAATTAGGTAACTAACTCAAATAAAACAGCTCACATTAACAAACACTTTTGGCATTTTATGTTATGCAGTTAGGTTCAACATTTTCTAATATGAACTTACAGTGTCAAATTAGCATTATTGCATTTCTACATGTAGAAAATTGAAACTTACCTCACTTGTCAATTATTCCATGTTGTGTTAGGTTTCACTTGTAACTATAACCTTCTAATTCAGTGTTTGATAACATAGTCCAGATATATACATTAAATCCACACACATTATTAATTAAGTTAAATGGACCTTTTTTCACACAAATCTTTTTTCCCACACAAAATTTCAAACTGAGCAAAATGTTCTCCCAAAATGCAACTTTATCCATTTCCTTAAATAACCAGATGTAAAATCAGTTATCGTATAACACCCATCTAGCAGTATTTACATGCGTCTTGCAGTCCTAATACACATTACAATCTGCCAGTGCTTGACCTAAGGTCAATTATGTCACTCTTTGACTTGGATGTGAATAAATATCAATAGTTTTACAACTGCTGTAAATGATTGCAAGTTTTGTATTGCCAGTGTATTGCCAGATCCAAGAAGTGAACATTTTCTAAGTTTTATATTGCCAGTGTATTGTCAGAAATAAGAATTGAAATTATTTCTAAGTTTTTTATTGCCAGTGTATTGACAGATCCGATAATATTGCCAGTGTATTGTCAGATCCAAGAAATGAAAAAAAAATCTAAGTGTTATTTTGCCAGTGTCATGTCAGATCCAATGTTTGCCAGTCAGTTTATTGCCAGTGTGATGTCAGTTGCATTTTAATAACAAAAATAGTGTCAGTGTGTATAACCAGTGTATAACCAGTGTATAGCCAGTTTTCTCAGCCATTAAATTATTGAAGATAATTTCTATCCAGTGTGTTGTCAGATGCCAGGTTACTATTAATATTCTTGCCAGTGTGTATCCAGTGTGTTGTAGGTCTATCACCAGAAGCTGACAATACACTAGCAATAGTGTCAGTGTATTGTCAGAAATGAAAATTTCTTACCAGTGTAATACCAGTCTGATGTCAGTTTGTTGTCAGATGAACTTTTCTATAACCAGGCTATTGTCAGTGTGATGCCAGTGTATTGTCAGTGTGTTGTCATAGTGTTGTCAGAAACACCATTTCGTAAGGGTTAACCCGCTAGGCACGACTTTAATAAACTTTGAGGCTGATCAGGGTTTTCAAATGTCTGGCTGCTGATCAGTCATTTCCCCCAAAACACCCCTTTTCACATAAATGGAATGGTCTTAATTCAAAGAAAGAACAGTCCATTATATATATGTAGCGGGTTAAGGGTTAAAAGTAGATTATCAAGGCAATACCTTACATTCTCTGGAAATGATCCTGGCATTTCAGATTCATGTTATCCAGAATTTACACACTGAGTTGAGAAAAAACTGGTGAAACAACATTTTAATCATGTTTTAATGTATTGTATTTGAATGTATGGTTTTATTTTTATTTTGCAGACAGAAAATCGTCACCTTGGAGTTTTGTTTTAACACTAGCCTATCTTTTTGGAGGTAAGCAAAAGCCTTTATGTTTGATAACTCAGAAATATATATTTATATTTTCGCTTTGATGATTTTTCTGTAATTATTTATAAAGCACTAGATATATCAGACATAATAGACATGAGCAAAACTTGCTCTAAATGTTTTCATATTGATGGTGGATTTGATATTGATTTATCAAGTCTTTTCTATGCGACTATAAACTGCTGTGCATTTCAGAGTGCCTAGACGTCAAATATGAATCGAGATTTTTTTTTTATTGCTTTCTATATGTTTTCATACCTGATATGATTGAATAGAATGCAAACGGACACTCCTGAATCTGTTTGCAATCTTCAGGTAGTCATCCTCTAATCTTGGCAAAGCCAAAAATTCATTTTGACCCCCTCTGTTTACATGTAATTTTATTGACAGCCGAAACCAAAATGGCGAAAGCGAACCATTCCATTTTCCTAGGGTAGGGTGACTTAAAAAACCAGTTGACCAATAGTGGTGTAAATAATAAGATATAAACGCAGTATACTATTTACCTACCTTTTATTTGCTAGATATAATGTTTTTCATTCCAAAATAAAAGATAAGTATGATGGATTGCTGGAGGTGCTGAACATTTAACAACAACACCTGACCCTGCATAACCTACGTTTTATTTGGTACATCCGAACCCTTTGAAAAACAGACATGCGCAGATGACAATTTCTAAAAATAATGCCCGCTTGTTTTAATTTTTACACACATAAACAAGGGGGTCAAAATGAGTTTTAGGTTTTGTGAAGATGGCTATGGGAAGATTGTAAACAGATCTAGGAGCATCTCTTTTCATTCTATCTAACCATATCAGGTATGAAAACATATAGCAAGTAATAAAAAAAAGCTTGATTCATATTTGACGTACAGGCACCTTGAAAGTTACCTCAGTGTTAAACAAAACGTATCAGTCGATAGATAAATCATCATTAACCAGCCATTAGAAAAAGAAGAAAAAATTTGAAACAGTTTTGCATTTAATTCGATAAACACTTCGAGGTTTTTATAGTAAAGTTTTCATTGTTTATAAAACAGACTTTATGTCTTATGGTTTGGTAGAATAGATGAATGCCTAAGGCTTTTTGTATAAAGTTTTTTGGTACCTACAACATATAAGTTCTTACACAAATCACTATTGACTGTGAAGGACATATTAAGTCAAATTATTTTTGAAAACCAATGAGAATCCACCCGTCTGATTTGGTGACAGTCATTCTCTGTCAGATTCTGCGCCTAATCAAAGTGAGATTACAGTACTGAGTGTTTATCCAGCTAACAAACTATGTGTCTGATATAAAAGTTCATAACACATGCACATGGGCGTATTGGGGGTTGGGATGGGGGTCAAATTTTTGAAAAAGATATTTGACAATCAAGAAAAGTATATTTCAATTATTTGTGGATAGGGTGGGAGTGGGAGTGGGGTAGTGGTGGTTGGGTGTGTGTGGGTGGGTGGGGGTGCCAAACAATTATATGGGGGACCAAACTTTTTCACAAAATTGTTGACAAGCTTCATCAACAAAATGGAAAATACATCACAATGCAGGGTATTGAATCTCTTGCTGTACCACATTAACTTGTGACTGTCATTTCTTTACACTGTTCACAAAGATATTTAAAGCTGTTCTCATCTCACTACACTAGCTCACACCTTGAACATGTCACTTCTTCTCATAATAGATGGGGTCAAACTAAACCAAGGAGAGAACCAGTATCAGTTTTGGTGCCAGCTCAAAGCTAAAAAGAGTTGCTTAAAATAAACCCATGTCTTGTCATACAACCACAAATCTATAACAGGTGATGTATGTCCACCAGGCTCCTACTTTAACCTGAAGCTGTCCATGTTACTAAGCCTGATGTCACAGGTAGATGGCAAGGTAATGTAGCTCTTTCATATATGCTTACCTCTGTAATCTGTAAATGTATATTTTTATTATCATTATTATTGTATATGTGTAGTTAAACGTATCACAACACAATTAATCTTCCATAGGGTCCCATTGTAAGGTTTTTTGTTCGTGGCATAGAGGTAAACAAAATTTACAACATGTATTATTCTTAAATTCTTCATTGATCCAATATCTGCAATTTAAAACACAATTAACAAATATTGACCAGATTGAACTTTTTTAATTTCATGTTTGCCTATCAAAATTTAGAAAAAAATACAACCCTGTGGTGATTAGACACATGATGTGTGAAATGAGGCAGAATTAGCTAGAACTCTTATATCAACATGCATTTTCCTGTGATCTCTTCCTAAAATTCTGTAGATTTAGAACCTGGTAAGGATAAATCAATGTATCCTGTACAATGTAGAAAAGCGGACTTGTTTTTTTTAATCTACCTCCTTCATCTGTAGGGAATGAGTATTCAAGGGAGATAATAGTGGTGTGAGTCCTAAAAGTTGTCACTCAAGTTGAGTGGTTTAAATCTGGAGTACCAGGACCATTTACAATTATGGTAGAAAAAAAAGAGGTCTGATTGTCTTTAAAGTTTCACCCTTTTTAGGATTTGATGCTGTCTAATCATTTACAAGGTTAACATTGCGTACAATAATTGTTTGTATCTAGTGATATCGTTGTTATTTTGGTGTAAGAATGGCGTCTCAGAGCAGTCCAAACATGGCGGCGACTGACATTTAAATAGTGCATTATTGTCAAGTCGTTAGAGGAGGAGCTGCAATTTAAAAAACATATTTTGTAATTGTTCACTATAAACAGGCTAAGCCAGTCCACCTGCTGGCTGTGGGTGCTGACCCCGAGATGTTGTCCAGACTATTGCAGTTTGGCCAGAGGTTTATGGACAACAACACTACACTGACCGTCGGTCAGTCTCTCTCTGGACGAGTTATTGTGGACAAGTATAACAGTGCTCCTTACTTTGTAGAAGGTATTCATTAGTCAGTTATGTGTCCTCAACCCATATTGTTATACCATTTCTTTCACTGAAGAATGCTACTTACAGTGGTCTTTTTTCCTGAATTTATTTTGCTTGTTCTAAATAAGCAATGAGCAAATGAATACAAATAAACTAGGTTGTTTCTAAAATAACACTTGGTGTTTGATTTTTTTTTTTTACAGTTAAGATGCAAGGACCAGAAGTTGTATATGAAGAAGGAAACTTTTTTCCTACTCTAATAGAATAACAATCTCAGCTTCTAGGCCCCACTTTTAATTACTGGCATGAGGCAGCCTTCTGTGTTTGTTCAACTGTTGGTAAATACTATATCAGTGAAATTATTTAGAACAACAATGAGATTATTTTATCATGCAGATATGCACTTTCCTAATAAAGGGGTGACCTAATACATTTTGCTTTATTAGGCACTGACCAATAAAGCAAATCAACGCGGAATCCCGTTTATTGTACGTAACATTAGCTGACATCATGCATGTAACATTGCCTGACGTCATATAACAAACAAAAAACAACAACATGGCGGCATCATCGATAAGCGTAACATTCTGAGAAATAGGTAATAATAGTAATTCATACAGAAAATGTGGATAATCTACATGATAAATAGAATATTATGTCAGTGCCTTTTACTATCAAGTTTATTGGGCTCGGACATAATATTCTCTATATCTAAACAGCTGTGAACAATGTACCCAAATTATTGAATGAGGTGAATATAAATCTTTAAAATATATTTCACATGCTTGTATGTTACATGTATTATACCTGGTAACATTTCAGGTGCTTTATCTATCTCAAGGTTGGGGACGTGCAGACTGTAATGCAGTATTGTTACATTTCAGGTGGTGTACTCCATCTCTCTCAGGGTGGGGTGTGTTATGTTGGGGACTTACAGACTGTAATGTAGTATTGCTGCATTTCAGGTGGTGTACTCCATCTGTCTCAGGGTGGGGTGTGTTATGTTGGGGACGTGCAGACTGTAATGTAGTATTGCTGCATTTCAGGTGGTGTACTCCATCTGTCTCAGTGTGGGGTGTGTTATGTTGGGGAACGTACAGACTATAATGTAGTCTTGCTGCATTTCAGGTGGTGTACTCCATCTGTCTCAGGGTGGGGTGTGTTATGTTGGGGACGTGCAGACTGTAATGTAGTATTGCTGCATTTCAGGTGGTGTACTCCATCTGTCTCAGTGTGGGGTGTGTTATGTTGGGGAACGTACAGACTATAATGTAGTCTTGCTGCATTTCAGGTGGTGTAATCCATCTGTCTCAGGGTGGGGTGTGTTATGTTGGGGAACGTACAGACTATAATGTAGTCTTGCTGCATTTCAGGTGGTGTACTCCGTCTGTCTCAGGGTGAGGTGTGTTATGTTCGGGACTTATAGACTGTAATGTAGTCTTGTTACATTTCAGGTGGTGTACTCCATCTGTCTCAGTGTTGGGGGTGTTATGTTGGGGAACGTACAGACTATAATGTAGTCTTGCTGCATTTCAGGTGGTGTACTCCATCTGTCTCAGAGTGGGGTGTGTTATGTTGGGGATGTACAGACTGTAATGTAGTATTGTTACATTTCAGGTGGTGTACTCCGTCTGTCTCAGGGTGGGGTGTGTTATGTTCGGGACTTATAGACTGTAATGTAGTCTTGTTACATTTCAGGTGGTGTACTCCATCTGTCTCAGGGTGGGGTGTGTTATGTTCGGGACGTAGAGACTGTAATGTAATCTTGTTACATTTCTGGTGGTGTACTCCATCTGTCTTAGGGTGGGGTGTGTTATGTTGGGGACGTGCAGACTATAATGTAGTATTGCTGCATTTAAGCTGGTGTACTCCGTCTGTCTCAGGGTGGGGTGTGTTATGTTGGGGACTTACAGACTGTAATATAGTCTTGCTGCATTTCAGGTGGTGTACTCCATCTGTCTCAGGGTGGGGTGTGTTATGTCGGGGATGTACATCGCTTGAAGAAATCCACCAGAGAACAGCTTCAGTCAGGTACTGGAATGTTTGTATAAGTTGGGATGTTTGGATTCACTTTTGTTCTATGTTGGGATGTTGGGATTCACATTGTACTATGTTGGGATGTTGGGATTCACATTGTACTATGTTGGGATGTTGGGATTCACATTGTACTATGTTGGGATGTTGGGATTCACATTGTACTATGTTGGGATGTTGGGATTCACATTGTACTATGTTGGGATGTTGGGATTCACATTGTACTATGTTGGGATGTTGGGATTCACATTGTACTATGTTGGGATGTTGGGATTCACATTGTACTATGTTGGGATGTTGGGATTCATATTTGTACTATGTTGGGATGTTGGGATTCATATTTGTACTATGTTGACCAGTCTGTAGTCTACAGTATCAGTATACATGTAGCCAGTCTGTAGTCTACAGTATCAGTATACATGTAACCAGTATGTAGCTTAGTTACATATTGATGCATGTTTACCTATGGGCTCTGTGAAATCATTTGTTTAAACAGCAAATTTATGTGTATTCAGGTGTATGCAAAAATACCTATTATATTAGATGATCTCAAACTCAAAACTGGGTGTCCAAGAAACTAATTGATGTCAGAGTAGTTTTTCTCAGTAGCCTCAGGAACTAATGTTATTGCATAAAAAATATATGTTCCCTTTCAGCTCTAAGTGGTGGTAAAGTGTGTACTGATGTGGGATCCAAGTACACGGGCGGCCTACCCCAGCACCTGGAGCAGACCCTAGGGAGTCGTGTGTGGGGGTATACAGACCCCACGGTGTGCAAGAAGCAGCCACCCATGGAGGATGTGTTCATAGCTTGTGATACGGGAGATCTGTCCAAGACTCTTCTGGAGTAAGTCTCGCAATCGATGCTGGTGTTTACCACACACATCATGATTGCTCTGTCACGTACATATATCAGTGTATGGATAATAGTGGTAATAAGAAATAAATTCAAATACTTCAGTCAAATATTACACTTTTAATATTTATGTTTTACCATAAAGTATTAACAAACAAATGTCTTTTTGTTGTCATCTCAACATATCTGCCATACATGAACAAAATGTAGGTAACTGAGTAAAACACTTTAAAATTATTATTATACTCTTAAAGCTGCATGTAAATGTAAGTGGTCTATCCACTGGTACATGCATACATGATAATATAAACATCTATTATATTTATATCTAAAGTGCAATACTTCATACTATAAGGGGACATGGGTAGTATCTTTTGATATTTGCCATTGCTAAATCCATGAACATACAGTTTGCAACTTGTATTTTTGTTGACAATTCTAAGCATAAGTGTTTCGGATTATACCTTCAATGCTTTAGGTATATTTCTTAGTTTTGGCCCATATGTATTACAGAGCATTTAGTTTGCTGTGTTTCCCAGACAGCGGAGAGCTGAGTACCAGTGAGGAGATAGAAGGATATATCCTGGAACACACACTGGTATCAGTCATGATGCAGGACACGGGAACCAGTCTGCCACTGTCAGCACATGATTTTCAACAGGTATAATGACAATAATAGAAGATTAACATAGGTATACTTTGTAATTGACCTTCCGGCTCCTCCGTCAGATGAGAATGTAAAATAGACCTTGCCATGAACATCAGGTGAGAATGTTAAATAGACCTTGCCATTAACATCAGATGAGAATGTAAAATAGACCTTGCCATGAACATCAGATGAGAATGTAAAATAGACCTTGCCATGAATGTCAGATGAGAATGTAAAATAGACCTTGCCATGAACATCAGATGAGAATGTAAAATAGACCTTGCCATGAACCTCAGACGAGATTGTAAAATAGACCTTGCCATGAACGTCAGATGAGAATGTAAAAAAGACCTTGCCATGAATGTCAGATGAGAATGTAAATGAGAATGTAAAATAGACCTTGCCATGAACATCAGATGAGAATGTAAATTAGACCTTGCCATGAACATCAGATGAGAATGTAAAATAGACCTTGCCATGAACGGGTCATAACTTGCAGGCTTTTAGAATGTGGTAAATGCGTTAGATAGATTAAACTTTCCTCCATTTTTCAAAATCTACATGGGCCTACTAGAACCTGTGTTTGCACAATCTACCTAAACAATCTGCATGGCCCGGGTTTCCACAAATTACATGTGTCTGGCTTTCCACAATCTGCATGGGCCTGAGTTTCCAAAAATTGCATGTGCCCAGGTTTCCACAATCTGCATGGGCCTGGTTGGGTTTCCACAGTCTGCATGGGCTTGGGTTTCCACAGTCTGCATAGGCCTTGATTTCCACAATCTGCATGGGCATGGGTTTCCACAATCTGCTTGGGCTTGGGTTTCCACAGTCTGCATGTGCCTGGGTTTCCACAATCTGCATGGGCCTGGGTTTCCACAATCTGCATGAGCTTGGGTTTCCACAGTCTGCATGGGCCTGGGTTTCCACAATCTGCATGACCTTGGTTTAAACAGTGCATAAGCTTGGGTTTCCACAGTCTGCATGGGCCTTGATTTCCACAATCTGCATGGGCCTTGATTTCCACAATCTGCATGGGTCTGGGTTTCCACAATCTGCACGGGCCTTGGTTTCCACAATCTGCATGGGCTTGGATTTCCACAATCTGCATTGCCTTTTTCCCGCAATCTGCATGGGCCTGGGTTTCCACAATCTGCATGGGCCTGAGTTTCCATAATCTACCTGAACATGTGTTTTCACAATCTGCATGGGCCTGCGTTTCCATAATCTGCCTGAACCTGTGTTTCCACAATCTGCATGGGCCTGTGTTTCCAAAATATGCATGGGCCTGAGTTTCCACAATCTACATGAATCTGTGTTTTCACAATCTGCATGGGCCTGTGTTTCCACAATCTGCATGGGCCTGGGTTTCCACAATCTGCATGAGCCTGTGTTTCCACAGTCTCCATTGGTCTGGGTTTTCACAATCTCCATGGGCCTGGGTTTCCACAATCTCCATCGAACTGGGTTTCCAAAATCTGCATGGGCATTGGTTTCCACAATCTGCATAGCCCTTGGTTTCCATAATCTGCATGAGCCTGGGTTTTCAAAAGCCTGGACCAGAGTTTCCACAATCTGCCTCATCCTGGGAATCAGCAATAAACATGGGCCTGGGTTTCCACAATCTGCATGAGCCTGGGTTTTTGCAATATGCATGGACCTGGATTTAAAAAGAAAAAAACACATGGGCTTGGGTTTCCAAAATATTCATGGGCATGGGTTTCCAAAATCTGCATGGGTCCGGGTTGTCCTACTTACTGTACATAAACTGCCTTTTTATCTCGCTTTTTAATGTTACCTGTTGAGGTCGCCTGCTCCACTATTGTTTAAAAGAAGAGTTATTCAAAAGACAGGGTTTCTATGTAAGGGTAAATATTTTTAATAATCCACTACCGGTGTGTCACCGGAGGGGACTTTAGGTTTGCTGCCCCATCCGTCCGTCCATCCATCCATCAGTCAGTCCCACAAATATGGATCCTGCGATAATGAGAAAGGAATGGAAAATGTTTTTAATGAAACTTGGTATGTTGGTAAAGGGCATTGCTCATTATTTTATTTTGTTACAAAAAATATGGTTGCTATGGCAATGGAAAAATACACAAAATATATGGATCCTTTGATAACAAAAGAAATGCTTAAGATAATTTAATGAAAATGTGTGTATAGGTAAAAGAGAGTAAGGAGATCATGCACATCCTTTTGTTTTATTGATATGTAAAAAATTGTGGTTGCTATGGCAACAGAAATTGTAAAGATTCACAAAAAACACTTTTGCTAAAACAGAAAATGTTTTCCTCTTTATAACTTTAGTTAGGAATGTGATATTGGAATGAAACTTTATGGTAGATAGCTTATATAAACAGGAAGCTCGGGATCGATTTGGGGTCAGCGGGGGTCAAGGTCACTGTTACTAAAAATAGATAAATTGTTTCCACTAAATAACTTTAGTTAGGAATGATGTATTGGCCCGAAACTTGGTGTGTAGGTAGCTTATACAAAATGCAAGTTTGGGATTGCACTTGGGGGCCACTGGGATCAAGGTCAAAGTCACTGTTACTAAAAATAGAAAAGTTGTTTCCGCTCAATAACTTTAGTTAGGAATGAGACATTGGAATGAAACTTTATTGGTAGGTAGGTAATATGAAAGGAAGCATGGGTTTGCATTTGGGGTCACTGGGGTCAAGGTAAAGGTCACTGTTACTAAAAATAGAAAAGCGGTTTTCGGCTCAATATCATTAGTTAGGAATGAGTATTGGCCTGAAACCAGGTGTGTAGGTAGGTTTGTACTATAGTGACGTGAAATATCTAACACAAGTAATTGTCTTTAATATATATTTTATAAGACTACTAACTACTAACTACTACGTTTACACTTTCACAATATACACATTAGAAACCAGAGTAAAATATGTAACTTCGAATAAATCGTCTTAAACTGTGTGAAAGCAGTCTACTATCTAAACGTGCGTGTGTTCGAGTCTCTGCCCAACAGGGACTACCGCCCAACTGGGACATGCCAAGCCTCTACCTATGGAGACAAACCATCAGTCTATCTCGCTCTGAATCTCGGTCCGAACTCTGCTCCTGAATGCTGGCTCACACCACATTTATATATCATCCTTATGACATACAGTACTGATGACCACGTGGACTTAAGTATATTGCACATGACTATTAAAACTCGTTCAAAGCTGTCCAAACTAGCCTAAGAGTACAAATCGCAGCATTTTGCAGTAAACAAGGTAATTAACCTACTTTCCAGACTACTGGATACATGGTTCTTATATAAGCCTCCCATTGTTCAGAAACAAGGTGACCATCTCAATCTGCTTCTAAGTGGGTTGGCCCATCGTATCATGACAATACCAGCTGCACATTGCCTCGAGATATTAGTCTCTCTCATTTTGTTACTAAAAATATGGTTAATTAACTTTCATGTGCGTCACTCATGAACTTTGAGAGGAAATGGTCAACCCCAGGTCTCTGAACAAACAACGTAATTAAACTACTTCTCAGACAATGATATGCCTGTATACAACCTTCCATTGTTCAAAGAACAAGGTATCCCCTATGTCTCAGACAATGATATGCCTGTATACAACCTTCCATTGTTCAAAGAACAAGGTATCCCCTATGCCCAATTTGTATTAGTGTAAGTGCATTTCAGTAGCCAACCCTTATGATTAAGTGTTGTGCCCTGGTCAGTTTCAATGGCCATACATGCTACACACATGTACTTGATCCGTATGTAGGTCAGCTATATAACATCGTATTGAGATTGCTTTTGAGGCCACTGGGTCAAGGTCACTGTTCCTAAAAATAGAAAAATAGTTTTCCCTCATTAACTTAAGTTAGGAATGAGATATTGGAATTAAACTTTATGGGTAGGTATCTTATATGAAAAGGAAGCTTGGGATTCAATTTGGGGTCAAGGTCATTATTACTAAAAATAGAAAAATGTTTCTTCTCTATAACTTTACTTAGGAATTAGATATTGTAATGCAACTTTATTTGTAGAAAAGGAAGCTTGGGATTGCATTTGGGGTCACTGGGTTCAAGGTCAAGTTCACTATTACTGAAAATAGAACAACTGTTTCTGCTCAATAACTTTACCAAGGAATGAGATATTGGCCTAAAACTTGTTTGTGTAGGCGTCTTATATGAATAGCAAGTTTGGGATTGCATTTATGGTCAAGGTCACTGTTACTAAACATAAATGCCCGGTAGGGGCCTCTTTTGCTCTGCACTACTTGAGCATCTGGTTTGATCATGTATTTTACATTCCTATTTCATTCTTTTTGAAGTATAATATAACCTTATGTGATGTTTTTAACTGAATGTAAATCCCCAGTTATAATATTATTAATTTTCTACTAAATTCTACTTGCAGTTCTTGAAGTTTGCTGGTAGACTGAGACCAAGGTACAGCAGGGAGGCAGAGACATTGATTCACAGTTACTATCTGGCTTGTAGAAAGTCCAGGCTGTCCGAGTCTACAAATGTTCCTGTGTCTGCGGACCAGACTCTGTAAGTTTGTGCAATTTGCAATTTATACTCAATATTATCCCCCATCTTTGCGAAATGCTGTTGTCTGTCCATCTGTTCGTCCGTTCATCTGTCTGTCACAAACGTTTTCTACTCTTCCAAACCTATAATAGCTACTGATACCAAGCCTGATGTCCAAGATCACTACCGTTGAAAGATGTGTATGGAAGCAAGGGCAGTTTTAAGTCATATGTTTTGGACCTGTCCTTCATCTCAGAATTTTTTAACACAGATAAACTCTTTCTTTTTAACAAAAAACATAAATCTGAATCTGTCAGAACAAGCATTTATTTTTAACACAGGTGAAGAACAATCGACTGTAGAGTTACAAATTATTTTAGAAATGAAATACTATATATTTACCTCAAAACGACTAAAAACACCGCTCTCCCTTACCCCAATGATATACAGACTAAGGTATCTGTATGAAACACATAGACAAATCGCAATTAGAAATAATCAACTAGAAAGATTTGAAAATTCATGGAGCAAGTAAAAAACCATTGTAGATTAATCAGTATTATACTAACTCCTATCCATGCACTTCTCCGGGTACAATTTTAGAGCAAACCCAAGACACTGACAATTCGTAAATCAATTATATCAATATTGAATATTTAATACTTACATATACAATTTTTATAAGCAGATGGGCCTTTAGACAGCAATCAACTGTTAGGTAAAGAAGTGTTTTTTTTCCTTAAACAGAATTTTTCTTTTTCTTCCTGAAATCATAATTTTTATGCTCCCTGCCATAACTGTACAATACATGTATATTTTCTGTATTAATTGTAATTTCATAATGCTAAAATAGTATTTCATATAAATATTGCATGTAAATGTAAAGATATTGTAAGGTGTGGCAAGGGATGGTCCTCCCCGACCCTTGCTCCACCAATTGACGGGGAGATTAAACGGGTCGTCAGAAGACGGCTCAAAAAAAAAAGAAAAAAAAGAAAAGAAAAAAAAGTCATATTATTATTATAAAATATGTGTCTCCTCCGAAGCTATTACAAATATTTTCAGGCGTAATTACAACCTTTGCATTTGTGCTTCCGTGGTGTATAGTCAAATAGTGCCTAATAAAAAACATTTCCCTGCCTTACTAGTGATACAAATTGCACACTTTCGATTGCTTTTTGTTATTATTACCTATAATTCATCCGAATGATGTATTGGGAGCATTTATTAGTGTTTGTTTGAGATATTTAATTATAACTGAGATAGACAGTAAAGCGAAAGTATAAATGGGGTAAATCTATCCGTGACATGTCAAAATAGAACGTGACATAATTCAACAGATTTGCCGTTTTTTATGTGATACATGACCCCCTGTTTTTATTGCATTTTTATATTAGCGGATGTACGATCGTTTGATTGAAATGTGTTTTAACATTTTCTAGGGAGAAAAATGCGCATTTTTTGTCTCTTGACATACATTCGTCCTATATAAAATGAAGAAGGAAAATCAATGGTGCAGTGACGCCTTTAGCATACTTGGTGTTCAAGATCACAACCAAGTAATGATGTGTAATAACAAAGGGCAGATAAGGTAGATAAAACATATGGAGGTATTGTCCTTTGCTGTAATAATCAACATCTACAACAGTGTATAAAAGTGTGGGATATTAATTCTCTGAATTTGCTTTTTATATGCCTGCAAGTATGTCTTACTGACTATTATGGTATACAATAGTTTTGTTTGAGCACAGTTATTGTGTTGGACATCCACCATTTACTATTTTTTAAGGTTATCTCTGGCGTACAGTCATGCCAAGTTAGCCCTGAGATCCGAAGTTACCATCAATGATGCCCTGATGGCTATCAAGTTATATGAGGAATCTCTCACTGCCAGATTTGGTAAGCTATTTATGAGAAATCTCTCACTGCCAAATTTGGTAAGTTACTTATCAGAAATTTCTCACTGCCAGGTTTGGTTTTGGTGTTAATTATGTGAAATCTCATTATCAGATTTGGTATGTCACTTATGAGAAATCTCTCATTGCCAGATTTGGTAAGTAACTTATGAAAAATCTCTCACTGCCAGATTTGGTAAGTTACTTATGAGAAATATCTCGCTGTCAGATTTGGTAAGTAACTTACGAGAAATCTCTCACTGCCAGATTTGGTGAGTTACTTATGAGAAATCTCTCACTGCCAGATTTGGTAAGTTACTTATGAGAAATATCTCGCTGTCAGATTTGGAAAGTTACTTATGAGAAATATCTCGCTGTCAGATTTGGTATGTTAATTAAGTGATGTGGTTAATACTACTTTTAAGTGATAAATAAGTTATTTCACATTATTGTGAAAATGAATAGTGTTTTTCAATTAAGCATTTGACAGTATTTACTTGAAACTTTTATTATTACCTTAAAAACTTGGGGGGAGGGGAAAAAAAGTGTTTTAAAATTTATATATGATAAGGGAGTGTGTTTTCTAATTTAAATGTGCCAACATTGAATTACAAACTGACCTTGTTTTAAAACTTTCATTTGAAAATGGACTTTTTCTACTTAAATGTTAATGTGAAATGATGTTTTTTTTAATATTTTGTTTTGAAAATGATATTGTGTAAAGTCAAGTCAACTATTCAATTTCATTTTTTTGTGAATCTAATTCAAGTTAATTATATATTTTATTGATGAGAAAATGAGTAGGGTTAGTGTATTTGTTTTACAATTAATTTTGAATAGTGTGTCATGTCCATTTTAAAACACAAATAACAAGTTTTACACAACATAAACACTGATTTAAGATAATCCTGTTATTTGTCAAGGTATTTAAAGATTGCCATTATAAACACTTACACAATGTCCTTATTGTTTGAACTACTTAAGCCTGAACCTGCAGTTATAAAAATGAAATCTACCAACATGTTTCAGTTAATATGTAAACATAATTCATTGTTTCAGGGTTTTCAGCTCTGAGTATTCAGCCTGTTCCCCATGTGACATCAAGTATTCTGAATAACTGCCTCGGTCCCGAGGTTTGTATATATTTAAATTTTAGTATATGATTGCTGCCGGTGTTAATGCATCATTTTCCTCTGAAGAAATATGAGCTATTGAATTGAGGAAATTAAAAAATAATGAGAAAAGATGAACTTATAAATGTGAAGATGAAAATTAATAATCTAACAAAAGTATTCTGACATCTTAAAGGGACACACAGCAATCTTGAATTTTTTTATCAAACATTAAAATGCAAAATGCAAGTTATGTCAAAAACACTATTAAACAGGATGTGGTGGGATTTAAATAAATTAATATTGTGTTAAATCTCTGTATTTTACAATTCAAACTGGAAGAGTCCCAACATGGTGGGTGGAGTTTCCGTCTTCAGGGGCGTAGCTTCCTATAGAAATCGAAAAAATAAAAATGCCAAAAATGCAATAAAAATCGGAGGCCTAGGAGGGTAAGGGGCTAAATTTTAAAATAGCAACAAAATATACTCAAATATGATCCAGAGATAACCGCTGGGTTAATGTTTTCAACTTCTTTTTATAACTTATATAATTTACGGTAAAAAGTAAGGATATTGATGCTCTTATAGACATATTCACCGGTACGAAATATACGCCAAATCACACCTCCAACAGTCTAGTTGAAAAAAATTCCAGACCACCCTAGAACTCGGCCTACACATCATATTCAGCCAAGCTACGCCACTGGTCTTGGACACTTTGTACCAGCAGTGTGTGTTAATCCGCAACATTTCTGATTCATCTTGAAGGGAAATGGTCTGAGAAGTTGTGAATATAACCTCAGCTTTTGGGAAATCCAGATTATGAACAGAGTTGGCAACATTACCTTGTTTGTTGAGTTTGACAATTTTCGAGGAATGACCTGATGTATAATTACACACACATACATGTTTTTTAAGTTTGACAATTTCCAAGAGGTGTCCCATGTATAAAAACACCTGTACATGTTTCTTGTGTTTGCAGAATGACAAACAGATGTTTCAGTTCCACACAGACCTACTGAGGTACTGCTCTCTGGCCTCAGGTCTAGAGGAGTGAGGCAAGCTTCGAGTACAGCGAATGCATTTTGAAGACCTCTGGGTACATGAAACATACATAGGGGCATGCCAGTTGGCTGTCGTTACACATTTAGTTAACTATTGAAACCTAAAGTTTAATACCTGGAGAAGTGTGTTTACAACACATTTGCCGATTTTTCGATGTTCAGCCTTCTTCCATAATTATTAAGAACCAGATTCTTCAAAGAACATAATCATAACCTACTGAGGTACTGCTCTCTTGCATCAGGTCTAGAGGAGTGAGGCAAGCTTTTAGTACAGCGAATGTATTTTGAAGGATGAAAAAAACATGGAGTACCTGAAACATATATATGGGCATGCCAGTTTGCTATCATTACACGTTTACTTTAATATTGAAAACCTTGAGTTTCAAGCCTGGAGGAATGTGTTCACAACATGCTTTTGTTTAATGTTTTTGAAGGAGAAGATATTTACAGAAACTTACCAGCCAAATAACAGCAAAATTACACTAAAAACCATTTATCCAGGTGTTCAGGTCATATAATGATGCATATGTTCGAATTAAATGAATAGGTTTTGTATGGGTTCTTAAAATACCTGTGATTGAATCTGCGTAAAATGAATTATGAGTTGGTAACTCTTAATTCGATGCTCCAGTTTTGGAGTTTGGCCAGGCTGGTATTAAAGCCGTTTATATCGTGTCTATAGAGTTTGGATTCTCAAAAGATATGTTATATATATACCTTCTCAGTAGGTTTAGTAACGGTTTTCATCTGTTGTAAAATTTGCCTGTTGATGGCGGGATATGGAATTTAAACATAGGACTTTGAGTAATATGGCCACAGCTGGCAATGTCGGTGTCACATTTAGTTTAGCAATTTAGTAATTCATTTTAAGAGCTGTCATAAATATATGCCTTAGAACAGTAGTCTAGTAGAACTGGTTTTGAAATATATTCTTCAAAATAAGGAAGTATACCATTTGTGAATTGTGATAATTCCAATATTCTGATTATTGAGTTTAATATATATAATTAAGCAGTTTAAACTAATACCTCATATAGTTCCTTCTATGATAGTGCAGTATGTTATTTGGAAGGTTAGCAGTTATCCATTCTGTCGAGTTTGTGGTGAAACTGAAACACATAAACGATTTTTCATAGATAACAAAGAAGTTGAACATTTTTGGACAAAGATAACATATTTATTTAAAAAGCGTGTCATCTCAGCGACAAAGAAAATGCTTCAAAATATTGTAATTTTATATAAAATAAACAATACAGAATTTTATGAAATAAACAAGATTTTAGCACGTGTTGGGTTCTGTATTTTTAAATTGTATTTCATAAGTGATTGCAGAACAAACTTTGTTGACATTTTTGCCTTGTTTAATTGCGAATACATTATTTTATTGTGTCGTCTGTGTAGCATGGCAGACACTTAGGGTCACTTTGTCCATCGTCGTCTGTCCGTCCGTCATACTTTAACCTGCCACTTAACCTTGGCCATAACTTAAATAGTATTTGATCAATGTTCATGAAACTTCACACACATCTTCATCTTAACCTAAGAAATTTTGTTACACATGTCCAATAACTCGATTTCATTTTGGTAGAGTTACGCCCCCTTTCATAAAACGTTAACCTGCTACCTAACCAAGCTCATAACTGGCCATAACTTGAAAAGTATTTGACATATGTTCATGAAACTTCACTTATTCATCTTACCACACAGAAAATTGTTACCCATGACCAATAACTCTGGCTTTCTTTTCAGTAGAGTTATGCCCCTTTTCATGAAACTAACCTGCAACGTAACCAAGCTCATGACTGGCCATAACTTGAAAAGTATTTAACCTATGTTCATGAAACTTCACACACATCTTCATTTTGACCAAAGGAATGTTGATACACATGTCCAATAACTCTGACTTTCATTATGGCAGAGTTATGCCTTTTTTATAACCTAGCTCAAAACATGGTCATGAAACTTTATACAGTTCTTCCTTTAAAAGGGACACATGGCAATCTTGAGTTTTATTAACGCATTAAAATTAGTAACTCAGTTTATTAACCCTGCCTCAATTTGATTTTAAAACTTCTCACATATAATTAAATAAAAATTTGAGATTTCAAATTTCTTCAATATTCTACCAATGTTTTTAAATATATTATTGATGCAATATTACGAAAAGTTAGTAATATGTAAAAACAATTTGCTTTGAACTATTTGAATAATTAATATCAATGATTGCAAATATGCAAGTTATATTAAAAACTAACAGGACGCCGTGAGTTTTAAACAAATCAAGATTGCCGCGTTAAATAGCAATTATCCAATGCAGATTTATGCCTCTTTTTATGAACTTTAACGCTTTAAATAAAAAGATTGTACTTGCTGAAATAAGCACATGGCAGGCAACACAAGTGTTCCATGGAACACCCTTCTAGTTTAGTTATATAGAAGAGGACTGTAAATCATTAAACACAGAAACATTACAATTATTTTACACTTTATTGACTGATATCTAATTGTTTGAACGAAACAACTACACTAAATCCATCTTTTAATCCGACCTATTCATTCCACAAACCAGGTTTATTTGTTCTCATATTATTTAAATTAAAATCATTATTAACTGTAATGTCCCACATATATTTACCTATTTTTATATGTGGCACAATATTAGTATTGTAAATACTGAATAAAAATTTACCCCACCAAAAAAGAGTTTAATATAAATATTATATATAAAATGTATAGTTAAGTTCAAATTATCCTAAAAATTTTAATACAGTGTTTTCAAGAAATGAAACGTGTTAAGCACATGAAAAACTATATATATGTTGGTACATTTTTATTAACACTGGCTACACCTAGATTTCCATAAAGAAGTTTTCAATAATAACATGTATCATCAAAAATTACTGAGGTTACAATACATATTCATTGCCAAAGGCCAGCAGAGCTTATGGGATGGCGAGTTGTCCGTCGTCCGTTAACTTTTGCCTTGTGAACACTCTAGGGCCTTTATTATTAATCGGATGTTTACGAAACTTTGCCAATGTCTTTATATCAATGAAAGCTCGGACAAGATTGAAAACCAGCCAGATCGGATTAGTTTCACCAGAGTTATGGCCCTTGATTTGCTGAAAAATGCAATATTTTGCCTTGTGAACACTCTAGCACCTTCAATTAGTTTTTGGTCTTTACCAAACTTGCACAGATTGTTGATATCGATAAAAGCGCGGACAGATTCGAAAACCAGCGAGATCGGATTAGTTTCATCGGAGTGGTTGCCGTTGTTTTTTCTGAAAAACGCCATTTTTTGCCTAGTGAACACTCTAGCACCTTCATTTATTATTTTATATTTACCAAACTTGCATAGATTATTAATATCAATAAAAGCGCAGACAAGTTCGAAATCCAGCCAGATCGGATTAGTTTCACTTGAGTTATGGCCCTTGATTTGCTGAAAAATGCCATATATTGCCTTGTGAAAACTCTTGCACCTTCGTTTATTATTTGATCTTTGCAAAACTTGCACATATTGTTAATATCAATGAAATCTCGGACAAGCCAGATGGGATCAGTTACACCAGAGTTATGGCCCTTGATTTGCTGAAAAATGCCATATTTTGCCTTGCGAACACTCTAGCACCTTCATTTATTATTTGATCTTTACCAAACTTACATAGATTGTTAATATCAATGAAAGCTCAGACAAGTTCGAAAACCATCCAGATCTGATCAATCAGTAATACCAGAGTTATGTCCCTTGTTTTTTTCTGGAAAATGCTATTTTCTGCCTTGTGAACACTCTGTCTAGCACCTTCATTTATTATTTGATATTTACCAAACTTGCACAGATTGTTAATATCAATAAAAGCACGGACACGCTAGATTGGATTAGTTTCACCGGGGTTATGGACCTTAATTTGCTGAAAAATGCCATATATTGCCTTGTGAAAACTCTTGCACCTTCGTTTATTATTTGATCTTTGCAAAACTTGCACATATTGTTAATATCAATGAAATCTCGGACAAGATCGAAAACCAGCCAGATGGGATCAGTTACACCAGAGTTATGGCCCTTGTTTTTTCCTGAAAAATTCCATTTTCTACAGGTAAAAAAAATGCATAGCTTGTCCAAATGTGAATTTAATTCTAATTTGCTATGGTCATTTGGACTTGAGGCACAACATATATAAAACGGGATTTGTCCTCCTGTGTAAAGGGGCCCCTCTACATGGGTACAACTTGAAGAACTTGCAGTATTTAGTTATATGTTCGACTGCCATTTTTCTCGGTGCATGGCAAAGGGTATTGTCATAAGAGCCACAACAACTAATTTACCCCACACCCCCAACCACAGACTCCATAAAGTAAGTAGAGCGATACAGGCCCTCTTAGGCCTCTTGTTTTTAATCATTTTTAAAAGGAGAATCGCAATACTGAGAAGAAACAAGCAGTGAAAGTTTGTTTTATTTCAATTTTAAAAAGAGTGATAATAATTTAAGAATTTTTAAGATTGAACCGCTGCCTAAATCAATAAATTATATAGTTTCATAGATTATTATATTCCCGCTTTCACAAAGTGAAGTGGGCGCTATATAGGAATCGTGCTGTCAAAATATCCCGCCGCGTCCCATAACACATTTTTAATTACTTGCATTTCTCAAATGGTTTTGAATGGGTTTTTCCCAAACATCATATACACATAACAACTGATGACCTAATGTCCCTCTACATCACCCATTGTTGATTTCCTAATTTATTATATATAATAAGTCACATTTAGAGTCAATGTTATTTCTTTGATGTGCACTCCCACACTCATTTCACAGTACGGTATATGCTCCAGCATGAATCGGCTCCAGATATATAAATGAGAATCTCGGTGAAGTTTATGAAAAGAAAGAAACTAGTCATGATGAAGTTTGTGCAGTTATTCACTCTTTCTGAATAATTGCTCTGCCAATCACACATAAAACGCGCTACCTTGTCCTAAATAAAAGTATGTAAAACAACATTTAATGCATTAAAATGAAATTGGAACATAAATTATTTTAACTGTCTCTGGTTCCAGTATTTTAGATTTTGCACTTGTCCGTCCGTCCATACGTCCCAAAAACTTGTGTCGCACGATCCTCCATAACTATTTAACCCACGGTGGCGAAACTTTACAGGAATGGTGACCAGCAAGTGAAGATGCGCACATGGGTTTTCATTTTTTATTTTGGGCCAAGAACCACAGAGTTACGGCCCTTGAGTCAAAATAGGGGCTGAATAACTTGTGTTGCACCCTCCTCCATTACTATTTAACTCAGTCGCCAGCAAGTGAAGAGGCGCACCTGGGTTTTCATTTTTATTTTGGACCAAGAACAACAGAGTTATGGCCTTTGACTTTGTCAAAATAGGGGATGAAAAACTTGTGTCTCGCGATCCTCCATAACTATTTAACCCACGGTCACTAAACTTTACAGGAATGTTGACCAGCAAGAGAAGATGTGCACCTAAGTTTTTTATTTGATCTTTCGTCTACAACTTTCTCCATTTCAGTTCTCTATTGAAAAGTTGAACTTGTTTATTTGTGTTTATGCTCATTATCAAAATGCTATGGCATAGTGACCTTAGTGGGGGCATCTGTGTTCTATGGACACATTTCTAGTTAGCTCTTTTGGCCAAGGGCCAGCAGAGCTTATGGGATGGTGTGTTGTCTGTCTTCCGTCGTCCGTCGTCCGTCCGTTAACTTTTCTTCAAACGACTTCTCCTAAGAAACCGCTTGGCTAATTTTGACCAAACTTCACATGGATGATCCTTAGATGAATGCTTTTTAGATTTGTTAAAATTAGGTCAGCACTGTATCCAAGATGGCTGCCATTACCATATATGATCGAAACTTTAAAAAATCTTCTTCTCCAGAACCGCTGGACAGATTTCAACAGTTTTTCTTTTAAAATAATCGCCAACGCCTAGACTATCAAGTTTGTTCAAATAAAGTCCCCGGGGTCAAAAATGGCCGTGCCCCGGGGGTCCAAAGTTTGTATATTGAGATTTGCATGTTTTTCATATAAACATATAGGAAAATTTTTTAAAAAATCTTCTTCTCTGAAACCACAAGGCACAGAGCTCTCATGTATTACATGTAGCATCAGCTTATGGTCCTCTATTAAGTTTGTTCAAATGGTGACCCTGGGGTCAAATTTGTCCCCGCCCCGGGGGTCACAGTTTTACATAGACTTATATAGGATTTTTTTTTTAAAAATCTTCTTCTCGGAAACTACAAGAGCCACAGGTTTGATGTTTTGCATTTACTATAAGCTTATGGTCCTTTACCAAGTTTGTTCAAATGGTGACCCTGGGGTCCCATTTGGCCCCGCCCCAAGGGTCACATGTTTTATATAGACTTGTATAGGGAAAAACTTAAAAAATCTTCTTCTCTGAAACTGCAACAGCCAGAGGTTCAATATTTTGCATTTGCTATAAGCTTGTGGTCCTCTACCAAGTTTGTTCAAATGGTGACCCAGGGGTCACATTTGGCCCCACCCCGGGGGTCACAGTTTTACATAGGCTTGTATAGGGAAAAACTGAAAAAAATCTTCTTCTCTGGAACCACATGGCACAGAGCTCTCATGTATTACATGTAGCATCAGCTTATGGTCCTCTATTAAGTTTGTTCAAATGGTGACCCTGGGGTCAAATTTGTCCCCGCCCCGGGGGTCACAGTTTTACATAGACTTATATAGGATTTTTTTTTTAAAAATCTTCTTCTCGGAAACTACAAGAGCCACAGGTTTGATGTTTTGCATTTACTATAAGCTTATGGTCCTTTACCAAGTTTGTTCAAATGGTGACCCTGGGGTCCCATTTGGCCCCGCCCCAAGGGTCACATGTTTTATATAGACTTGTATAGGGAAAAACTTAAAAAATCTTCTTCTCTGAAACTGCAACAGCCAGAGGTTCAATATTTTGCATTTGCTATAAGCTTGTGGTCCTCTACCAAGTTTGTTCAAATGGTGACCCAGGGGTCACATTTGGCCCCACCCCGGGGGTCACAGTTTTACATAGGCTTGTATAGGGAAAAACTGAAAAAAATCTTCTTCTCTGGAACCACATGGCACAGAGCTCTCATGTATTACATGTAGCATCAGCTTATGGTCCTCTACTAAGTTTGTTCAAATGGTGACCCTGGGGTCAAATTTGTCCCCGCCCCTAGGGTCACAGTTTTACATAGACTTATATAGGATTTTTTTTTTAAAAATCTTCTTCTCGGAAACTGCAAGAGCCACAGGTTTGATATTTTACATTTCCTTTACCAAGTTTGTTCAAATGGTGACCATGGGGTCACATGTTTTACATGGACATGTATAGGGAAAAACTTAAAACATCTTCTTCTCTGAAACTGCAAGAACCAGAGGTTTAATATTTTGCTGTTGCTATAAGCTTATGGTCCTTTACCAATTTTGTTCAAATGGTGACCCTGGGGTCACATCTGGCCCCGCCCCGGGGGTCAAAGTTTTACATAAATGCTTGTTTTAATTTTTTTAATTTCTTTATTTTTTATTTTTTTTTTTTATTTTTTTTTTTATTTTTTTTTTATATATTGTTTTTTATTTTTATTTATTGATTTTTTTTTATTTATTTTTTTATTTTTTTAAAAAATTTATTTTTTGATTGTTTTTTTTTTATTTATTTTTTTATATTTCTTTTTTTTTTAGTTGTTTTTATTTTTTATTTTTTTATTTTTTATTTTTTTATTATCTCTACTGGCCAACTTGGAAAACCAGCCAGATCGGACCAGTAATGGCGGAGTTATGGCTCTTGATTTAGTTAAAAATGCTATATTTTGCCTCTTTAAGACGATAGTCACTCGCTTCATTGATGTCATAAGAGCCATATTAGCCAGTAGAGCGTCCACAGGCCCTCTTGGGCCTCTTGTTTTAAAATGATATCCAAAATCCCCAGGAATTTCAATAAATCAAGGGCAATAACTCTGGTGTTTATTATATAGTATTGGTGGTTTTTGAACTTGTGTGTGCATTCATCGATATAAAAGTCGAACATGAACAAAGTTAACCAAAAACTCGCATTAAAACAAACAATGACAATGTTAATAAACGAGGCATTGGACAACACAAACACAAACGGGCCTTGGAACTGTCAGTGGCAAAAAGGCCGCGGGGGATTTAAACCTGGTTCTAGGGTGCATCAAACCTCACTATTACCCTATTGTCATCCCAATAAAACGGGACAGCATACATAATGAAATTCCCATCAGGTTATATTCTTTAACAAACGAGGCATCATTAATATGCAATATAAGCCCAACAAAGAGTTGTATCATGTATATATGAATAAAAAAAAGCCTAGAAAGCCACACAGTAAGTACTCATTGACTTGGCAGAAGCCAGAGCCACAAGAGCATAAACCATTAAAGGTACGACAAGACAAAATGTAAGAAAATCATCGAACGCTACCGTCCTTTAAAGGATTTAGATGTCTTCAAAGGGTCTAAAATATGTCCGGTCATCGCACAATCAGAGAAAAGCATAGTGGCGAACTGTAAATGGGACAGCCACTAAACATGCAGTGAGTTGCAAAATGATAGTGTCATAACCTCGTTTGATAAACATTTTAACAAGTTTAATAAAGATTGTATGAAAGTGGTTATGACCAAGATTCTTACGAAGTTTGTAAACCATAGAAGTCATGTTATGATAGCCCTTGTCGCAAAAGAGTTCTTTTAAAAATTACCTTTATATTTAAAAAGTAAATCAGGATTATGATAGTACAAGTGTTTTCGACGTTTATGGTAAAGGTAACCCGATGGAGTAGCTTATCAATCACGCAAATATCACGAATATTGAAGTCCTCACTCTACTGCAAGCTCTAGAAAAACGAATAAGTTGAGAAACATAGACGCAATAAGAAGTAGCTCGGGGAACATTCCCATCTAAGTGGGAGTAATTCATATATTTTACTAATTGTTTCTCCGCTTACAGTAGAGATGTAAATCGAGAAAAGAAGCGAAAGTATCAAAAATGTTAGCTTTGTACTGGCCACCTCAGGTAAAGATCGGATGTAAAGTGAAGGTGGTGGAGTTGACAAGGCAAAATATAGCATTTTTCATTAATAAAGGGCATAACTCTGATGTATATTAACCGATTATTGGTGATTTTCGACCTCGTTTGAGCGTTTATCGATATTAATAAGACTGGACAAGTTTGGTAAAGATCGGATGCAAAAGAAAAGGTGCTAGAGCATTGACATAAATAAAATTAACGGACGGCCAACAGACAATGGTATTGTTTTCAAGACAAACGTCTAGAACAGTCCTCCTGAACAATGTTTGATTTTTACCGATACACTGGTATCGTTTCTGCTGAGACAGGAACACCTGCTATCCAAGATATTCAGAAAGGCAGAAAGACAATACATTTATTAATAAACAAAGAGGCAAACTTCATTATTATATCGATGAACTAAATGCTTATGGTCAGACTTTAATAAAACAAATAGTTACGGTCACGTGCTTCCAGTTTCGAATTTGTTTCTGTACGGTCAAGACGTTTGTATTTACAATCAAGCGTCGAAGATTATCAAGACTAACCATGGTATAGGCCTTACTAACCTTTACTAGAAGCATGTTTGAAAGTAGAAGATGTATTATAATATCTACCCGACCCCTTTTGGTGGTAAAATGGTGGCAAAATGTTTGATAATCTTCTACATATTCTCAGTTATTACCACCTCACCAAAATAGAGCTGTTCAGTTCTGCAGTTAGTGGAGTAGACCATGCCTCAACGTAAGAGGCCCCAGTTATAGTTTTATACGCCCGTAGAACACATCATGTCGTGGCACTGTCCGTCCGTCCGTCGTATGTCCGTTACTTTTGAGCTGACATCTGATTATGGCTTATAACGTTCAACCTATAAGGTCTACAACATTGAAACGTTGTACACGTTTTCAGCAGCACGATCCAATGAACATTTCTGATAAAGGCCCATAACTTTCTGATTCATATGTTTTTGAAATTATTTCCCTTTGAAAAAAAAACTAACCTGGAACTTAACATTGCCTTTAACAAGTGATTGCGGCTAATAACGGTTCAAAGTGTTAGGTCTAAAACGTCGAAACTTTGTAAACATTTTCAGCATGATCCAATGAATACATCTAAACAAGGCCCATAACTCTGAATCATAATTTTTAACACATTGTTTCCCATCGAAAAAAGGTTGGAACTCAACCGTGCCAATACCTTATATAAGGTGTTTAACAATGAAACAGTGTACACATCTTCAGAACGATCCAATGAATACATTTTTTTTTAAAAATCCCATACCTTTCTGAATCATGTTTTTTTTTTTTTTTTTTTTTTAATTATTTCTTAAAATAGGTTTAACATTGAACCTAACCTTGCCAATAACTTTCAAAGTATAAAGTCTACAATGAAACGTTGTACATAACTTCAGTTTGATCCAATGAATACACATGAAAAGGCTAAAAACGCTGATTTAAATGTTTTGAAATATATCCCTTTGAAAAAGCTTAAATTTGGAACTTAGCCTTGCCATTACCTTTCAAAGGTCTACGACAATGGAACTTCGTACATATCTTCAAAATGATCCAGTGGATTCATATGAAAAAGGCTGTGATTCATTTTTTTAAAAAATAATTTCCCTTTGATAAAGGTTTAACCAGGGCTCCGTTTTATGAAAAAAGTTACGACCATTTTGATCGTAAATCAATTTCTTAAAAGCTTCACTATAAATTACACTTTTCAAATAAACGTGATTCCAGTTCATTTTCTTATACATGTGATATTTCTGCACTATGTGCACACATAATTGTCAGCATTGAATGCTTAGGTGAAAAAAGTGAACGATTTTAAAATTTAAGACTTAAAGCAGTGAACTAATAATCTCTTTTTAAATCACTGCTTAAAGAAAGATGTTTAATAAAACAGGGCCCTGGAACTTAACCTTGCCCTTTACAAGTGATTGTGGCTAATTACTTCTAAAGTATTATGTGTTACAACAATGAAACGACGGGTGTAGGAAAAATAAGTGACAAAAGTGAAAAAAAAGAGTTAACAAATGTGAAAAAAAAGTAACATAATTATGTAAAAAAAAACAGAACACAAATGTAAAAATACATTTTTAAACGTTCATTTTTTTTTTAGCTCTGTTGATCAAAGGTCATGACCATGACGTGGTGCGGCGTCCGTAATGTTTGTGGTAAATTTTGACCAAACATCACATGGATGATAATTAAATGAATTTCTTTTTAGATTTGCTAGCATTAGGTCAGCGCGACATCCAAGATGGCCGCCATTACCATATATTGCCAAAACCTTAAACAATCTTCTTCTAAAGAACCACTGGACAGATTTCGCCAATTTTTTTTAAAAATGATCGCCAACGCCTAGCCTATTTGTTTAAATAAAGTCCCTCGGATAAAACATGATCGTACCCCGGGGGTCCAACGTTTGTATATTGAGATTTTACATGTTTTTCATAGACTTATATAGGTAAGCTCTCATGTATTACATGTAGCATCAGTTTATGTCTTCTACTAAGTTTGTCAAATGGAAACCCTGGGGTCAAATTTGGCCCCGCGCAAGGGGTCACAGTTTTACATAGGCTTATGTAGGAAAAAAAATCTTCTTCTCTGAAACTATAAGAGCCAGAGGTTTAATATTTTGCATTTACTATAAACGTATGATCCTCTAACCAATCGTGTTCAAATTGTGATCCTGCGGTCACATTTGGCCCCGCCTCAGTATATGTATACCCTATGAGGTTATTGTAACCTTGACCTTTGACCTAGTGAGCCCAAAATCAACAGAGTTCCTCCTCTGACCAAGGGCAATGTATTATGACGTTTTAAGATGAGTGTCGTGTTTTTAAAGTTATCACGTGGAATAAATATACATGTGTTACATAGACTTAGATTATCAGCTGATAATGAACACGACACAATAATGCAAGATTACGTTTATTAGCAAACTAACTTTAAAGCACGAATATGATATTGGTCAAGTGGTAATGCGCATCTGTTGTTGGACACTGCAAATGTTTTACCATGAATGTTGATCATTACTATCACAATGACAGGGGACAGCGCCTATTCAATTTGGATTAAATTAATAAATGAGGCTCTACCTATATACATATTAGTTTAATATATTAAAGTGACTGGAGGCCATCTGGAAAAAGCATAGGCAAAAATACACACTACAGGACTAAAACCATGTGATTCAGTTTTATATTCAATGGACATAATTATGTACTACATTAGGACATATCGATGTGTTGTTTTAGTAAATTCTTACAAATATAGCTTTCTCATGTGCCCCCTCCCCCACAACCCCCGCATTTTCCCCCATTTTCCATCCGATCTTTACCCCACACCCCACCCCACCCCACCCCAAACCCGATTTTTTTAAATACATATTTCTGTGTTATTTTTGTTTATCAATTCCACCTCATCATCACCACCACCGCAATTTGTCATGAACGGGCGGGCACCTTGGTAGAACCACCGACTTTCCGCAATCCAGCTGGATAGCTTCCTCGCATAGAGATTCCTAGGTCCCTGAGGTATCGAACCTAAAGCAAGTGATTTCAAGTCAGAGACTCTAACCAACCACTCTGCCACGGACGCCCCGCATAAATTATAAAAAGGCGCACATAATTAAATTCCAGTTGGCAGCAGTACGTTGTTACTATGTGAACATCTGGAAAGCTGTTGAATGGAATTGCTGGCCGTAGGGTGGATGTTGGTACTCTGTTCGAAGTCTTTGGTAAAAGAGGGACTGTCAGGATTCCAATGTATACTCAGGAGTTGTTGAGCCCTCTGTAACGTATGCGGCGTACCTAGTCGTAGACTATTTTAAAGCAGTTGAAGCTGGCGTTTGATAATCAAAAGGGCACTATAAAGTTTTAATATTGTAGGGCAAATAGTTCCAAGAATGACATCCGAGAAATATGTTTTCATGATCAGGCCAGAGTGACCTTGATATTTGACCTACTACCATGAACGCAATAGGGTAGTTGTTTCAAAATGGATAATACATGTATTTGTATGTTTCAAGATTGAAGGTATAATAGTAAATAAATTACAACGCAAGAAACCTTTTTTGGGTTGATTGGGTAAATGTGACCTTAACCTTTTTGAGATACTGACCCTAAAATTAATATTTTAACACGGTTATTATTTCTGTAAAGTTTCAAGATGGCCTTATACTTACAATTTACTGATAGGAGAATGTTTCTCAGGATTCGGCAATTGTCAGTTCCAAGTGTCCATGGTGACCTACTGAACCCCAAATCAAAAGGCTTCCTTCTCTCACTACGGACAACGTACACACATGACGTTTACTACGGGTAAGGCCAGATGGTATACTTTTGGAGTTGTCATGTTGAATGCTTATGTGCATATTAGGTCATGGTGACCGTGATCTTTTTACTTTCTAACCCCAAAAGCAGTAGGGTTCCTTCCCTTACCAACGGCAATTTGCCTATAAAGTTTCATCAGTGTAGGTTTTATACTCTTGGAGTTATCACTTGGAATATGTATACCCTATGAGGTTATTGTGACCTTGACCTTTGACCTAGTGAGCCCAAAATCAACAGAGTTCCTCCTCTGACCAAGGGCAATGTATTATGACGTTTTAAGATTAGTGTCGAGTTTTTAAAGTTATCACATGGAATAAATATAGCCACAGGAGCCATAGCGACATTTAACCTACTGACCCCAAAAACAATAGGGTTCCACTTCTCACCAAGGGCTATGTACCTAAGAAGTATCAGGAGTGTTATGGTTTTAGTTATCGCTTGAAATTCAGTTTTCCATACAAGGTCATGGTGACCTTGACCTTTGACTGCCTAGACCCCAAAACAAGTGTTCCCACTCTTACCTAGGAAAATGTACATGAATTTCATGATGGTGGATGTTGTGATTTTGAAATCATGGTGCATAGTGTATATTTGCATAAAGGCATAGTGACCTTGCCCTTCGATCTGATCTCAAAAACATTGAAGTTCTTGCTTTCTCCAAGCTCAATGTACCTGTTTGGGTGTTATAGTTTCAAAATTATCGTCTGGAATGAGTAATTGTTTATAAACAGAAGACCCCATACCATAATATGCGTATAAAAAAGTGCAAGAGAGACAACTACCATCAGTGTATTTTCAGACGGTAGAATAGCCATTTCTATTGAGACTTAGTGAATGCGTGGGCTCCTCCTTGAAAAGTTAAATTGATTCTAAAATAGACAATTTTTTTTTTCAACAGAAAGTATCAATTGAATGTATATGTCATCATAACTTCTATCAGGAATCTGAAATAGTTTTGACTAATTGGGAGAAAAATGAAAACCAAAAGTAGATTTTTACCATATAAAAAGATTTTTTCCCAAACATAATTTTTATAAAAATTCCACCGAGTTTCATGTCACGCCTACATAGTCTTGATCAACACGACAAACACAGAATCATTCTGACAACTACTTAGACTAGATGGGTGCCTTTTGGTGCATGTGTCGCCTGTTCTAGAAAGTAGTTAAAGCCATAGTATGCTTATTTTCAACGTCAACGAAGACGATGAAGACTTTGTGTCAATGATTGTCAATTATTAGGGTATAATATTACCGTCAAACTTGCATTAAATCGCCCGATGTACCCAGGTGTTAAATGAAACCAGTGATTAATAAAAACGTACGCTTTGGGCTTTGGTTTGTAAACTTTTTAAAGGCATTTGCTGTAGTTTTCCATGCGCAGCTTTTTTGGGCGACTTCTCTTCTAAAACTATTGGATGGATTTTCCTACAAATTTACAGGAATGTTGCTTTTGATGTCTAGTTGTATTTTTTGTCTTTTTTTTATTTTTTTGAATTTGTTTTTGAATTATTATTATTATTATTTATTTTTTTATTTAAATCTTTTTTTTTATTTTTTTTTTTATTGTCTTTATTTAAATAAAGGCCTATTATTAGATACATAAAATAGGAAAAATATAGCATTTTGTAAAAATTCAAACAAAATTAAAATATTTAAGCATAATGGTACGGTTCCAAAAACCAATATTAAATCTCAATATGCATGGTGACCTATAAATTTAATTGAATATATGTTCAACTAAGTGCCTAAGAAGTTTGACATTTTTTTGTTAACATAAATAAAACCATTTCTATATAATTTCATACAAAACTTGGTCTTTTAGCATAGGGGTAGGGTTTCAAATTCTTTTTCTAAACAAGCATGGGGACCTATCATTTTTATTGCACATTTTGTTTTTATATATGTTAAACTATGTGCTTAGAAAGTTAAAAAAAATTCTATTATTGGGAACATACAAAAAAAAAAGGAAATTGTATCATTATGGGCTAATTTGTGCATAAATTGTGGTAATGGTCTCAACAGATTTTGTAAAACAATATAGGTTTTACATAAAGATGAGCTTTAAATGTTATTGTAATTAAATGTTCTTTACTTTAATACAATTTTAGCAGAATTGTGACCAATGAATAAATGATTAGACTTCAAAAATGTCTTATTTAGCTATTTCATGGACTTGTTCAACTTTTTGGACATATTGACATGACGGTGGCATTACAAATTATTTTTTAAAATTTTAACAATCATGGTGACCTACCATTATTTTTGCCTTTTCTGTCTATATATATAACAGACTTACTGTACAAAAAGTTTAAAGAAAATCTGTTATGCAGAAAAAACTATAGAAAATGTCTTTAACTATTGTGTTAACACAAACAATACCTATGCTATAAATAAACAATTTGGATCGGAACCGAACGCTACCTGTTTTATGACCGTGAGTAGCAGCAGTTATATTCCAATATCTCATTCCTAACTGAAGTAACTGAGCGAGAACCGTTTTATCTATTTTTATTAACAGTGACCTTGACCCCAGTGACCCCAAATGTATTTTCGGAAGGTAGAATAGCTATTTCTTAAAAATACGTTTACTCTTACTTCAAATGTACACATACGAAATTTAAGATCATCCTCAAATCTACAACTATAATACCTCTGACCGAATAGTGAGTTTTTCAGAAAATCGTTTGCCTATTCAGGCTCTAAAGCGTGGAACTCACTTCCTCACCATATAAAAAATGCCCAATCTGTTAATCATTTTAAAACATTGTATTTACAGTGGATTAACCAAACCATATAATAATGACTAAGTCTTGCTCAGTTTGGACATATTTAAGTTACTGTATGCATGAATATACTACAATTCATTTTAAATTATCACATATGTTTGTAAATACTTGTATAAAATATATTGTTGAGGGCCTCATGGAAGATTGACTAGTTTCAGATGAATTCTCCCGTTAAATAAAGTCTTTATTATTATTATTATTATTATTATTATTATTTCTTTTGAGACATTGTAAATGCGTGGGCAGTACGTAGAACTCAAACGTAAAAAATGTCACAAATTTGAAAGTGGTTACAAATGTAAAAAAAAAAAAGTCACATATGCAAAAACATACGAGAAAGGTAACACGTTTGGCGAGATATTTTGTGACAAAAGTGGAAAAAAAAGGTTTACAAATGTAAAAAAAAGTGAAAGTAACATATGTAAAACAAAATCGGGTTTGGGGTGGGGTGGGGTGTGGGGTAAAGATCGGATGGAAAATGGAGGAAAAGGCGGGGGTTGTGGAGGTCGGGAGGGGATATAAGAAAGCTATATTTGTAAGAATTGACTAAAACAACACAGAAATATGTCCTAATGTAGTGCATACTTATGTCCATTGAATATAAAACTAAAACTAAATCACATGGTTTTAGTTGTATGTGTATTTTTGTCTATGCTTTTTCCAGTTGACATCCAGTCACTTTAATATGTTTAAAATAACATGTATATAGGTAGAGCCTCATTTATTAATTTAATCCAAATTGAGTAGGCGCTGTCCCCTGGCAGTGTGGTAATAAGGATCAATTACCATTCATGGAAACATTTGCAGTGTCCAACAACAGATGTGCATTAGCACTTGACCAATATCATATTCGTGCTTTAAAGTTAGTTTGCTAATAAACGTAATCTTGCATTATTGTGTCGTGTTCATTATCAGCTGATAATCTAAGTCTATGTAAAAAATGTGACCTCTGGAGCGGGACCACATGTGACCCCAGGATCACCATTTGAACAGGCTTGGTTAGAGGACCATACGCTTATTGTAAATGCAAAATATTAAACCTCTGGCTCGAAGAAGATTTTTTTCCTGTATATAATCCTATGTAAAACAGTGACCCCTGGCGCGGGGCTAAATTGGACCCCAGGGTTACCATTTGACAAACTTAGTAGAAGGCATAAACTGATGCTACATGTAATACATGGGAGCTCTGTACCTTGTGGTTTCAGAGAAGAAGGGTTTTTAATGTTTTTTCCTATATAAATCTATGAAATGTAAAATCTCAATATACAAACGTTGGACCCCCGGGCACGCTCATGTATTATCCGAGGGAACAGATCTGATAGGCTAGGCGTTGGCGATCATTTTAAAAGAAAAATTGTCGAAATCTGTCCACTGGTTCTTTAGAAGAAGACTGTTTAAGGTTTTGACAATATATGGTAATGGCGGCCATCTTGGACCTAATGCTAGGAAATCTAAAAAGCAAGTCATTTAATTATCATCCATGTGATTTTTAGTCAAAATTGGCCAAGCGGTGTCTGAGGACAAGTCGCCACGGACAAAAGTTTACGGGCGGACGGACGGAAAGACGGACGGACGCCGCACCACGTCATGGTCATGACCTTTGATCAACAGAGCTAAACAAATGAACGTTTAAAAATGTATTTTTACATTTGTGTTCGTTTTTTTGTTTACATATGTTACTTTTTTTTTTTTTTACATTTGTTAACTGTTGTTTTTTTTCACTTTTGTCACTTTTTTATTTTTGTTACATATGTCACCAAACGTTTTACATTTTTCGTATGTTTTTACATATGTGACCTTTTTTTTTTTTTTACATTTGTAACCGTTTTTACATTTGTGACATTTTTTACGTTTGAGGTTCCTACGACGGGTGTATATGCCTGATAGACTGTGCTCTTGTTATTTTTAAACTTACCAACTTAATTATCGCTACAATTATTCTTCTGACACGTCGTGCAGTCTAGGTCCCCAGTAAGGGGTATGGGATTACTGAAAGAAAGAAAGAAAATAAAGAAAGTAGACAATTATGAACCAATAGGGGCTGACTCTAAAAATTCATTATTTTCGATAATTTTAGAAATAAAAGAGTTTGTACGATTGTATAAGGAAATATTCCAGACTGACTGTGAATGTTATTTTATTTGTTAACACTTTATTTACATATAAGAAATCTAAATAATGTCAAAATGTTTATATCAAATTCTGAAATTGTTTACCATTGTAACTGATACATGCAATAATCAAGCTTGTTTCTTCTATTCATGATTGCCCTAGGGGACACTTCGGACGGAAGTAGATCTGTTAAGGTAGACATGATGTTTAACGTATCCTATATATGACTGAACAACTTCATAAAGATCACGTGTATCAACTATTTTTGAAAATGAGCATAATATATGTATTCGTGTGGCAAAATTAACTCTATTTTCATAACACTTTATTTGATTTAGCAGATACGTCAAGGTAAGTGAATGTTCCATACTTATTTATAACTGATTTAAATTAGTTTATCAGGATCAATCAGGTATCCCGGGGCTACTTAATTATATATTACATGTTTACATTAATTATGTTCAATCCCATGCATGCTGGCGCGCATATAATGCACAATGCAGAAGGTAGCACACGGGATGACATACCCTTCCAATTTTTATAGATGTAATGAGTCTTATATTGTATAATTTGCATTATCATGATTACATTATAAGCGCCATTTTACTACACTCTTTGAAACAATGATGGTTTGAAATTATATGCTTTTATTTGGTAATAATAGTTTGAAACTAAAATATATATAGCCCTGTGCTTCTATGTATGTGTGCTCCTCGTAGATATAATTAACTTCGTATGTACCTACCATGGAGCGATGCATCTAACCATTAACTTCGTATGTACCGTCCGTGGAGCGATGAATCTAACCATTAACTTCGTATGCCCCGTCCGTGTAGCGATGAATCTAACCATTAACTTCGTATATACCTAGCGTGGAGCGATGAATCTCACCATTAACCTAGTATGTACCTACCATGGAGCGATGAAACTAACCATTAATTTAGTGTGTACCGTCCGTGGAGCGATGAATCTAACCATTAGCTTCGTACGTACCTACCATGGAGCGATGAATCTAACCATTAAGTTCGTATGTACCTCCCATGGAGCGATGAATCTAACCATTAAGTTCGTATGTAAAGTCCATGGAACGATGAACCTAACCATTAACTTCATCGCTCCATGGACGGTACGTCCATGGAGCGATGAATCGAACCATTAAGTTCGTATGTACCGTCCATGGAGCGATGAATCTACCCATTAAAAACGTTTGAGTTGCCAACGAACTTCGTACGATGTTCCAGCCGGCGAGGTGTTTTGCATAATAAAACCATACAATTTACGATTTTCATTTAGTGAATACCATCTTCAAACTACCATGTGCCATAAGTGCTGAGGCCTAGATAACACAACCGTTTTGAGAGGCAATAATTCGAACGATTACTCCAATCAGTAGAACGTAGATATAAACGCAAATCAGGAAATGTTGCATTCAATGACCATAGTTGACCAAAGTAGGTACAGGTATAAAAGTCGGAACAGGAAATGTAGCTTTCACAGAACACAGTCAACCAAAACCATACGTTAAAACAAGCAACACTTTCAATGTTAATAAGAAGCATAGCATGTGACGTCACAAACGGGTTTATAATAGTGCTACCGCCCGTCAAGAAACACGCATTAAAACAAACAAAACACTACATGGATAAATAAGAGGCAAGTTGTATGCCATCACAAACATAACATAGTTGACAATAGGGCTACCGCCTTTGATCGGTCTGTGGCAAAAATGCCTCAGTGGTTTAAACCAGGTTTGTGGGTGCACCAACCCTCACTCTTACTCTACTGTTATCACGAGACAACTTGTAAATGAAGAAATCCACTCCATGATATATTACAATCTAGGCAGCGTTAATATGCAAGGCAAGACGCACGTCAAAAGTTACACCACAATCTAGGCAGCGTTAATAGGCAAGACAAGGCGCACGTCAAAAGTTACACCACAATCTAGGCAGCGTTAATAGGCAAGACAAGGCGCACGTCAAAAGTTACACCACAATCTAGGCAGCGTTAATAGGCAAGACAAGGCGCACGTCAAAAGTTACACCACAATCTAGGCAGCGTTAATAGGCAAGACAAGGCGCACGTCAAAAGTTACACCACAATCTAGGCAGCGTTAATAGGCAAGACAAGACGCACGTCAAAAGTTACACCACAATCTAGGCAGCGTTATAGGCAAGACAAGGCGCACGTCAAAAGTTACACCACAATCTAGGCAGCGTTAATAGGCAAGACAAAACGCACGTCAAAAGTTACACCACAATCTAGGCAGCGTTAATGGGCAAGACAAGGCGCACGTCAAAAGTTACACCACAATCTAGGCAGCGTTAATAGGCAAGACAAGGCGCACGTAAAAAGTTACACCACAATCTAGGCAGCGTTAATAGGCAAGACAAGACGCACGTCAAAAGTTACACCACAATCTAGGCAGCGTTATAGGCAAGACAAGCCGCACGTCAAAAGTTACACCACAATCTAGGCAGCGTTAATAGGCAAGACAAGGCGCACACGTCAAAACTTACACCACAATCTAGGCAGCGTTAATAGGCAAGACAAGGCGCACGTCAAAACTTACACCACAATCTAGGCAGCGTTAATAGGCCAGACAAGGCGCACGTCAAAAGTTACACCACAATCTAGTCAGCGTTAATAGGCAAGACAAGGCGCACGTCAAAAGTTACACCACAATCTAGGCAGCGTTAATAGGCAAGACAAGGCGCACGTCAAAAGTTACACCACAATCTCTCCGGTCATCGCACAATCCAATACTAATAAATATTGCAGGAAAGTGATCATGACGAAGATCTTTCGGATATTGTAAATCACGTCACCACAGAAGTCGGGTTTGATAGAACTTGTCGCAGAAGAGTTTTTAAGAGATCAGGGTTACGATTATAAACACGCATCGAAAATACAACATTAACAAGGATAAATAAAAGGCAATGTATATGATATCACAAACATAAAATATGGTTGACAATAGGGCTACCGCCTTGTAACGGTCAGTGGAAAAAAGAGGACGCTAGGGGTTTAAACTACGTTCGAGGGTGTACCAAACCTCACTTTTACCCCATTATCATTCCAATAAAACGGGACAGTGAAAATAAACACAAATCCCCACTAGGCTATTTATTCCGTTAACAAAATATAACACAACGATGAATTATATGAATATAAAATGTATGTATAACACACCTCGAAAACAAGCTTTAGAAAAAATCGTTTACCTACACGTTAAACGGTCACTTATTCAAGTCCACACTCATAATTTGCCATAAATTGGACTATACAAGTATTTTTTATCGTATTTTATACAACACAAACGCTAAATTCAGTCTTAAACAAACCTCATTTTTCTATTATTTTTCCAGGTAATCTTAATTGTACTGTAAAATGCAGCTGATGAGGCGGTACACGTACCTGGTGTTGGTCGTCACGGCCTACTCCCTCCTGATTGTTGCTGCCAAATGGGCGTTCTTTTCACAGGTACCCATATATGTCATGATTTTGTCAACAATAGAAACACAATGTCCTTAACGACATTTCCTACAGTCTCTTCATATGTTTTTTCCTATGAACAACTTTTTTGTAAGATTTGGTACATAGCTAGAACGGTCTACCCTAAAGCATATTTCAGCTTTAAAAATAATAGGTCGCCAACTTGGTTTCCGAGGTATCTTAAGATAATATATGACCAATAAACCATGTTTTGAAAGTTACAAATTGTATTACCTTTCATTTAAGTATATGCAAGCAGGAAGTTAGAACAATACTAGATTAAAAAAACGGAGGTGCTAATTTCAATGCTTGATTAATATTTCAAGATTGCCCTTTGTCCCTTATCTTAAACGTACGTCATGCATCTATATTGTATGTGATACTGTATTGCCAGATATAAACATCCGTTTACATGTTCTATGACTTGATGCAACTGTCATTCGTGTGACTATGTTAGCGTCTTGACCATATCGAACTTGGTTCAGGCGACGAAAATGTCATATTCGTATACATGGACATGTTTATTCTTTTAATTTTGTTTACCTGTATACCATTGCAGTAATCATGTTATTCCTACTATTTATATTCTAACTCACAATGTGTATCAATTCCTGTATTTTCTCCAAGATATATTCCAGTCATACGAAGTGGACACCGGTGTGTGTAGGGAAAGGGTCCTGCAATTATTTATATTTGTACTATTTATTCATTTATCATTAGCTTTGGGTCATATTGGACGAAGAACCGGCTATAGATGGGATTCACAATCATGCCACAAACAAAGATTATGCATTGCCCTTGCCAGTCAGACCTCAGAGGAATGTCAATGCACTAGACAAAAGTGTTGTACCGTCAGGTGTGACGAACGCCAACGCGCTAAACAAAGGTGTTGTAACGTCAGGTGCGACAAACGACAGCACACTAGGTGACGGTGTTACGTCAGGGGTAACAATAAAAGAAAGTACGAGCAGCGATACAGCTTTAGTCGATGTTTTAAAACTACAAAGAGGAAAACGAATGCAGACTAATAGAAGACAACAACTGCTGCAAACTATATTTAGTAATTTTCTGCATCCGTAACTTTGTGTCTGAAATTGTAAATAAATATTAAAATAATAGTTTATGGTTTTTACATTTTTAAACAACACAATTACACACATAGCGGAGATGACAGAAGAGTAGTAAAGGATGGCACGAAAGGCAAAATTCGCACAAATAAATTACATACAATATCTAAGATTTATATTGAAAAACAAATCGTACCATATATGCTACCCCGGCACTAATACAAGCAATGAACATAGACATAACAGTCGAACAGGAAATGTAGCAATATACTCAGAACACGGTCAACAAGAAACACTCATTCGAAACAACCAACACGTACAAGAAATAAATAGAAGCAAAACATGCGACACCACAAATAAAAATAATTAACAAATTAATATGATCAACATTAGTCCATTTAGTTCGTGTTCGATTAAGTTCTGGTTGAACAATGTGTTTTGTTACTGATCGGCATTTCGTTACCTTGCTGAGATACGGATAGCCTCTAGGATATGATCTAAGTGTTTATAGTGTCCAACCTCTGTCAATCTAAGTGTTTATAGTTTCCAACCTCTGTCAATCTAAGTGTTTATAGTTTCCAAACCTCAGACGATCTAAGTGTTTATAGTGTCCAACCTCTGTCAATCTAAGTGTTTATAGTTTCCAACCTCTGTCAATCTAAGTGTTTATAGTTTCCAAACCTCAGACGATCTAAGTGTTTATAGTGTCCAACCTCTGTCAATCTAAGTGTTTATAGTTTCCAACCTCTGTCAATCTAAGTGTTTATAGTTTCCAAACCTCAGACGATCTAAGTGTTTATAGTGTCCAACCTCTGTCAATCTAAGTGTTTATAGTTTCCAAACCTCAGACGATCTAAGTGTTTATAATTAACAGCCTCAGTCAATCTAAGTGTTTATAGTTCCCAACTTAAGTCATTCTAAGTGTTTATAGTCCCCAGCCTCAGTCAATCTAAGAGTTTATAGTTCCCACCCTTAGTCAATCTAAGTGTTTATAATTTCCAACCTCAGTCAATCGAAGTGTTTATAGTTCCCAACCTCAGTCAATCTAAGTATTTATATTTCCCAACTTCAGTATATTTAAGTGTTTATAGTTCCCAACTTCAGTAAATCTAAGTGTTTATAGTTCCCAACCTCAGTCAATCTAAGTGTTTATAGTTCCTAACCTCAGTCAATCTAAGTGTTTATATTTACCAACCACATTCAATCTAAGTATTTATAATTTCCAACCTCAGTAAATCTATGTGTTTATAGTTTCCAACCACAGTCAATATAAGTGTTTATTTTATTCAACCTCAGTCAATCTAAGTGTTTATATTTCCCAACCTCAGTCAATCTATGTATATATAGTTCCCAACCTCAGTAAATCTAAGTGTTTATAGTTCCCAACCTCAGTCAATCTAAGTATTTATATTTCCCAACTTCAGTAAATTTAAGTGTTTATAGTTCCCAACCTCAGTCAATCTAAGTGTTTATAATTCCCAACCTCAATAAATCTAAGTGTTTATAGTTCCAAACTTCAGTCAATCTAAGTGTTTATATTTCCCAACCTCATTCAATCTAAGTGTTTATAATTCCCACCCTCAGTAAATCTATGTATTTATAGTTCCCAACCACAGTCAATCTAAGTGTTTATAGTATCCAACCTCAGTCAATCTAAGTGTTTATAGTTCCCAACCTCTGTCAATCTAGTATTTATACTTCCCAACATCGTTAAATTTAAGAGTTTATAGTACCCAACCTTAATCAATCTAAGTGTTTATATTTCCCAACCTCAGTCAATCTAAGTATTTATAGTTTCCAAACTTAGTCAATCTAAGCGTTTATATTTCCCAACCTCAGTCAATCTAAGTATTTATAGTTTCCAAACTTAGTCAATCTAAGCGTTTATAGTTCCCAACCTCAGTATATCTAACTGTTTATAGTTCCCAACCTCAGTCAATTTAAGTGTTTATGTTTCCCAACTTCATTCAATCTAAGTGTTAATAATTCCCAACCTCACTAAATCTATGTGTTTATAGTTCCCAGCCTCAGTCAATGTAAGTGTTTATAATTCCAAGCATCAGTCAATCTAAGTGTTTATATTTCCCAACCTCAGCCAATCTAAGTATTTATAGTTTCCAACCTTAATCAATCTAGTATTTATAGTTTCCAACCTCAGTATTTAAGGTACCCAACCTCAGTCAATCTAAATGTTCTCAGTCAATCTAAGTGTTTATAATTCCAAACCTCAGTCAATCTAAATGTTTATAGTTCCCAACCTCTGTCAATATAAATGTTTATATTTCTCAGCCTCAGTCAATTTAAGTGTTTATAGTACTCAACCACAGGCTATCTAAGTGTTTATAGTTTCCAACCTCAGTCAGTCTAAATGTTTTCAGTCAATCTAAGTGTTTATGATTCCCAACCTCAGTCAATCTAAATGTTTATAGTTCCCAACCTCAGGCAATCTAAGTGTTTATATTTCTCAACCTCATACAGTCTAAATGTTTATATTTTCCAGCCTCAGGCAATCTAATTGTTTACAGTTCCTCAGTCAATCTAAATGTTCTCAGTCAATCTAAGTGTTTATAATTCCCAACCTCAGTCAATCTAAATGTTTATAGTTCCCAACCTCAATAAATCTAAGTGTTTATAGTTCCAAACTATATACACCCACGGTGTAGTCCATATTATAAAATCTAATCACTCTTGTTGAAAATGGGCATTATACGTGGGGACAAATAAAACGCCTATTTATATTTTTTGATACTATATATAAGAATACTATTTATAGGGCTAAATTGATTATTAATAAACTGTTCCAACTTGGAAGAATCTATCCATACATTTTGTGAGCATATATCAAGGAACACAGCCGTACCATTGACTGACCTGTTTAGTAAACAAAGGAAAATCTGTTTACATGACGTATGTCCACACCGTTTATGGTGATTTTTTAAGCGGAATGCTATTTTTTTGTATGAAAATTAGATGCATTATACATTTATTTGAAATTGCAGGAACTCATTTATATGTGCCTTTTTAAAGTGCGTATCCCATCATCAAATATATATATATATATATATCTATATATAAGGGTGAGAAAATACATACATCTACAAAATATCTTTCAAAAAGCACTGGATCCCCGAGGGGATACGAAAATGTTGAAATAAATTAATAGATAGGGAAAAAAACATATTTTATAAACAGTTTTTATAAACTGTAGCACGAAAATGTTGGAATAAATTAATAGATGGGGAAAAAAACATAGTTTATAAGCAGTTTTTATAAACTCTAGCACTGTATAAATGTTTTTTCCCCATTTATCAATTTATTCCAACATTTTCGTATCCCCTCGGGGATCCAGTGCTTTTTGAAAGGTATTTTGTAGATGTATGTATTTTCTCACCCTTATGTATGTATATATATATATATACATATATATATCTACTTAAAGTCATCAGGATACTGGGTCGTTCAATTAGAACACATTTATTGGGACCACCATGAAATAGTGTGAATATACGTTTTTGGTATTTTATTATGAATTAAGTACACTTAACGGGTAATTCAACTGTTAACGCCTTTTATTCTCAAACCATAATACTGGGTCTGACCCAACATTTTTGCTGGGTCTTGTTAAAATATATATATATACCGTATCACTAGTTTATTGGGTCATTGTGAATTTCCCAATATATTGGGTCCTGAACTCTGACCTCTGATTGGATAAACAGTATATATATACACACTTAGCAAATTATCAAGGGGAGATAACCCCTACTCAGGGGCCCAATAAACGTGTAAAATAAGTTATGTGCGAGAGGCTTAATTAGGTAAATGTAGTTCTGTTAAACATGCATGTATTATTGGGTCGTTGAATTTTTGGGTCAAGACCCAATAGGCAGATTGAGGACCCAATAACAAGGTAAGGACTTAATATATCGAGTGTAAAAATTATTTTTGACCCAATAAACTGGTGTCTTTAAAACTATTATATAGTTTTATATATATATATTGAAAATCCAAACCCTGTATCAGACAATACAAACAGCCTTAACCAGCTATGCCAAGCGCTAAAACTGAGAGTCAAATTAGGAGTTACCAACTCATACTTCATTTTCCTAAATATTCTGAGAATCCAAACTCTGTAGCAAACAATATAAACCGCTTTAACCAGCCAGGCCAAAGCCCAAAACTGGGGAGTCGAATTAGGAGTTACCAACTCATAATTCACTTTACGCATATTTATTCACGAATATTTTAAGAACCCGTGAATAAACATATACTTTTAATCGGCATATATACATTATTATATGACCTGAACACCTGTATAGAGTTTTAATAAACAGTTTTGTAGTGCAATGTTGCTGTTATTTGGAGAGTTAGTTTCTTGAACATTGGTTTCACTGGGGAAAATAATTGAAGTAGTTGGTGGTTTCACACCTATAATGATTTATCAGTGTGTATCACGCATAATACGCTGTATATTGTGATAGAATAAGAGTATGTAAGGAAAAATATACATGAGGAGAATATTACATATATGACAGAATTGGGGATCTGTGGTTGGCCTAATGCCACGGGTAAATACATCACATAGACATCATTCCACAATTACGTTGAAACAGTCTAGTAATATGTTCACATCACTGAAATTAACAAAGAAAACTCATTGATAAGTACGAAATTACAATGCATTACACGCAGGAATAATATGCCAAATTTACAAAACACAATAATTACAATTAGCATTACAATAGGCAAACTATGGTTCTAGATGGGTTTACTCTGATGTGTGCTGGTTATATTATCTCCATGTTACGGTTGCACGTATAGCATCTGTATGGAACAAATACCAATAGTATAGATGTCGCATACATAAGCTAAATGTACAATAATCCAATAGATTATTACATAGACACCTCATATATGAAATATTCGAAGATTTATAAAATGATGTGTTACAGCTTTACACTGAATAGGACACACATATCATATATTATTATCTACAGAAAACATTTAAACGGAAGCATTGATGTACAGGCATAGACGTACATCTTGCCTGACATTTGAATATCAACAATGCTCTCTCTATATATTATGTATTTGCGTTTTTCATCTACATGTACACACGTCAAGTGTAAAACTTCAACTGACACAAAGACCTTTGACATATTTTGGAGTTAAATATTACTGAACAACAGAAATAGTTATATCATATTGTTCAATATGCTTGACCAATAGATAAAATGGACACAAGGACAATAAGTAGTTATATACATATACCAACTATAGTTTGTTCTATTTCATTTGAATCAGATAATAAAATTCACTTAAAGCCTACACATGTACGTACATCTATGGATTTCTTTATTTACACTGTCCTGTTTTAATGGGATGACAGAAGGGTAAGTGTGAGGTTTGGTGCACCCTAGAACCGGTTTAAACCCCCAGTGGCCTACTTTGCCACTGACCGTTCCAAGGCGGTAGCGCTATTGTCAACCCTTTTTGTGTTTGTGATGTCGTTTGCATTTATTATTGCTTTTGCCTTCTTGTTTGTCTGTTTGCGTGTTTGTTTCTGTGTTTTGTGGTTTACTGTCCTCCTTGATTGACCATGCGCTTGTGGGCAAAGATGACCCAAGAAGTATTGTATTTATCTGCATAAAATCTGTACAAGACATAATGAATTAACTGATAGTTATATATTTAAAATCAACCTAAAACTGTTAGCCTATACCTATAAAGTATATTATGCTACAGTCTCATTAAAATCAAACACTTTATCATGCTACGATAATCTACACTACACTACTAAGGATCTGACAACACTGCATTGGAGGTCACGTCAGATTGACCTTACGATTAGTCAATCAGATTTCAGCCTACAAAATTGCTCGGTATAGACTGATTTACTGCGCATGTCGCATTTCAGTAAAACGCTGTGGAGCAGTCTACGCTCGGTATTGAGAGAGACAATGTCCGTAACTTTTAGCTTATAAAACACAAAATAAGTGCGTTGACAAACATAACACACCCAACCATTATTGAATATTTACTGAACAAAAACAACAACAAAAACAGATTGTTTGACAGAATGCAATAGCGGTACAAACAATTGTACCATAGCGGTACAAACAATTGTACCGATTCGTGAGATTGATCCCACACTAAAATTACACTCGCGGGTCAATAGTCGACTTTGCTATCAACTGAGCTAAGCGGGTCAGATGTACTATGACTTACTATTTAGAACAGCTAATGTCGTAATAATTTCGGTGGAATATATGAGTGAACCATAGTAGCCGTAGTTTAACTATAGTTAGTCTAGATCATCTGCGACGCTTGCTTGTTTTCAAGACAAACGTCAAGATCAGTCCTCCTGAACAAAATTTGATTTTGGCCGATACACTGGTAAGGCGCTATCCAAGATATACAGAAATGCAGAAAGACAATAAATTTATATATAAACAAAGAGGGAAACTTCATCATTATATCGACGAACTAAAATCGGATGGTCAGAAATACTTTAATAAAGCAATAATAATTACGGTCACGTGGTTCCAGTTTTAAATTTGTTTCTGCACAACCACAGGAACTGGTCACTTTTAATTTTTGCCTTCTATTATTATAATTGTCTATAAAGGACTTTAATGGGAAATTTTGGAAAATGCTGGTGTTCTTTTTCAGAGGTCAAGCAGACGTTCGAAACAATCTCAGTTACATGCACACTATATACTAACATGTGCAGAAATAAATTTCCTATCCAACAATACCTTTCTTCCTACGATCCCTTGTAAATTCCTTGAGATATCCGAGTTCAAAGTCACCAAAGTGCAATTTCAAGCTGCTCGTCGTTTGTCTATGTCCCCTATGTAAACAAATGAAATTTACCGAAAATCAGGTGTCCGTTAATTCCGTTAATTTCGGCGCAATATTCCAGCTTCAAATCACAACCAATTCACTAAAGTAAAGAACCGATACGTACATAAATCCATATTTGATCAGTTTGCATAGTCCGTATCACGAGAAAGTCACACAACAACGAGTATTTCGCCACTTGTTATCGGCACTAGCAGACTTTACAAATGAAACCGCCATTTTCAAATGAATTACGGGGCCGAATGACGTCATGATGCGAATCTAACAGCTATGGTAAGTATTTTTACTTTTTAATATTATTCTTGAATATATTATTAAATACGCTTGTGCTTATCCATAACACTATTATTGCTTATAATAGTGTTATGGATAAGCACAAACGTATTTTCTAATATATTCAAGAATAATATTAAAAAGTAAAAATACTTACCATAGCTGTTAGATTCGCATCATGACGTCATTCGGCCCCGTAATTCATTTGAAAATGGCGGTTTCATTTGTAAAGTCTGCTAGTGCCGATAACAAGTGGCGAAATACTCGTTGTTGTGTGACTTTCTCGTGATACGGACTATGCAAACTGATCAAATATGGATTTATTTACGTATCGGTTCTTTACTTTAGTGAATTGGTTGTGATTTGAAGCTGGAATATTGCGCCGAAATTAACGGAATTAACGGACACCTGATTTTCGGTAAATTTCATTTGTTTACATAGGGGACATAGACAAACGACGAGCAGCTTGAAATTGCACTTTGGTGACTTTGAACTCGGATATCTCAGGGAATTTACAAGGGATCGTAGGAAGAAAGGTATTGTTGGATAGGAAATTTATTTCTGCACATGTTAGTATATAGTGTGCATGTAACTGAGATTGTTTCGAACGTCTGCTTGACCTCTGAAAAAGAACACCAGCATTTTCCAAAATTTCCCATTAAAGTCCTTTATAGACAATTATAATAATAGAAGGAAAAAATTAAAAGTGACCAGTTCCTGTGTGCACAACTGTTTGTATTTTACAATCAAGCGTCGAAGATGATCAATACTAAACTATGGTCAGACCGAATACGCAATTGTTTAACCAGAATGACGTCATAAGTCAACTATAGTTCAACCCACGGCAAGGGGATGGTTGCAAGAATAATAAGGAATAAAGGCATATGACGTCACAACCACAAAATAGGGCTACCGCCTAGGAACGGTCAGTAGCAAACACGGTCGCTAGGGGTTTAAACCATGTGCTAGGGTGCACCAAACCTCACACTTAGCCTATTGTCATCTCAATAAAACGGGACAATGTAAATAAAGAAATACCCGCCATGAAATATTTTATAACCAACAAGGCAGCATTAATAGGCAATATAAGTAAAACACACAGATGCTCGTGTATATATAAATACAAAAAGCAATAGCATAGAAAGCCACAAAGAAGGTACTCAATGACTTGGAAGAAGCCAGCGCAACTGGAGAATAAACTATTGATGGCACGACAAGACAAGATTGCAGACAATCATCAAACGCCACCGTCCTTTTGGGGTTTAGGTAGACATCATCATAGGGTCCACAGTCTGTCCGGTCATCGCACACTTAAAGAGGAAAGCATAGTGGCGACCTATAAATGGGTCACCACCAAGCATGCAGAGAGTTGCAAAATGATAGGGTCATAACCTCGTTTGATAAACTTATTAACAAGTTTAACAAAGATAGTATAAAAGTGATCATGACCAAGGATCTTACGAAGTTTGAAAATCACGTCAACATAGAAGTCAGGTTGTGATAGTCCTTGTCGCAGAAGCGTTCTTAAATTACTTTTATATTCAGAAAGAAGATCAGGATTACGATAATAAAATTTACAAAAGTTTTACGAAGTTTATGGGAACGGTAGCCCTGATGGAGTGGCTTTATAGTTATACAAAGATTACGAATATTAAAGTTCTCAACTCTAGTACAAGCTCTAGAAAAAAGAATAAGTTGAGACAAATATGCCCCATAAGAAGTTGCTCGGAGAACATCCCAATCTAATTGGGGATAATTAACAATATCAAAATTAAAATCATCTCTCTTGTCAAAAATTTTGCTAATTGTTTCACCATTTTCAATAGAGATATGTAAATCGAGAAAAGAAGCGTTAATATCAGAAATAATAGTTAGTTAAGTTGAAGTTCTTTAGGATATATATTATTAACCATAGTAGAAAAGAAAGGGTTGTCAATGTTCAATATGTCATCCAGATACCGAGAGGTGTCATTAAAGGCTTCAATAACATCTGCCTGGGTATCTGGTGAAAGACTCAACATGAAATCACTTTCATAGCAATATAAAAAAACAAATCTGCGGCAAGGGGTGCACAGTTCGTACCCATAGGGATACCAACAATCTGTCTATAAACGGTAGTTCCATACGTGACGAAAAGTATCTAATAGAAAAATAAGTGATTCACAATCTTCATGGCAAGTCCAGATAGTGTAATTGTCCAAACTGCTGTTTTGTCCAAAAGCATGAAACACGTTATGCTTAATGCTATACCCTTGTTGCTCTGGCCACAGCCTTGTCATTGATTATTATCTCCCGACGAAGTCAAATTTAAGGGATATAGATTTGGCGTTGTCCATACGTCCGTCCGTCCGCTCCATAAATCGGCACAAATACTCATCTTATCGAGACGACGTGCAGAACCCAACACCGGGGTCTGCATTTTTAAGATCAAGGCCATAAAGTTCATCATAAAGGTCATTTACTTCTTATATGCATATACTAATGTCCATTTTGTGTCTGCTCCATGACCATTAAATGCATGGAGGGATTTTGAAATAAATAGGCACAAATACGACGTGCAGAATCCAACATCACCTGTATCTTCAAGGTCAAGGTCATAAAGGTCATATACTTCTTATATACATATAATAAGGTCGGCCCATTTCGTGTCCACTCAATATATCTCACATGCTTTGATGGATTTTGAAATGGCACAAATATCCACACCATCAAGACATGCAGACCCCCCTCCATACCCCCTGAAATAATAAAATAAAAAAACTCAAAAAACTCCTACAATGTTCCATAACTCTAATATGCCTAAATAAATTGGCTCAAATGCTCCGCTCTTGTTTGATTGAATTTAACATTGTCTGTTTTATATTTCTTTAAGTAGGGTTGTTTCACAGAGAGTAATTCTTTATTTGCATTGTCTTTGTTTGCAGGAAATCTCTATAACTAATACATAATCTCTTATTGTTTAGATGTATACACTCAATATAATGTTAAGCAGTTAAATATAATATGTAAAGTATATAAGGTCGGACACCTGCAAATACATGCGTTCTTTGTTTCATATGAGCTTTTTGATTTTTAAAGCATGTTTAAGCAAACTTACATTCTTTCACTCATGTCACATTACCCCCTATTTAAAGATCTACGCGAGGTCAATAGAAAAACAGAAACAAATTGGGTGGGGTTCGGTGTTTGTGGGGGGGGGGGGGGGGGGGGGGGGGAGGTGGGGTGGGGGGGGGGGGGGTCAGGGTCAAATAGATTGATAGGTTGTAAAACGATCGGCAACTTTAGAATGATATGACTGTATGAAAACAATGTGTTTTTCCAAGAAACTATCCATCACACTCTACTTTCACTGTAAAAATAATCAACATTACAATTTACACGTTATAAACAAACCTATTTTAACATTCACAATGCAGAACAAATCTAGTAGTTCCTCAGCTAATTGCACCATAAAATGACACAATTGTGTGCAAAACATTTTATTTACAAAAAGTTGACCCCCTGTTACCTTGTTAATTCAGCAGGGAATTGCTAAACTTTGTTTACACTTCACATTATTCTTTACTGACTGATGTTGTATTATGAACAATTATAATTTGGCACCTGGTTTTAAAACGACGCCTCTCAGAAATATTAAAATGACCCCTACTTAAGAAATGATTTAAAATGTTCACAACTGGTTTTATACACGTCGTTTGGAAAACCAGCTTGTCTCTTTGATGACTCTCACCAGCTGGTGACGGCTATTCCTTTTATGCAGGTACTATCCGGACTTAGCTTGTATTTGGGTTGAATGAATGAATGGTGTTTTACGGCATGTCGACACATAAATAGGTCATATTGTGCCCAAAAACTGATGAAAGATGAAGCAATGAAGGATTAATTAAAAATTAATGTAAATATATCAAGATAATGAATGAATGAATGGTGTTTTACGGCACGTCGACACATAAATAGGTCATATTGTGCGCAAAAATTGATGAAAAATAAAGTATTAATTAAAAATTAATGTAAATATATAAAGATAAAACTATTAAAAAATAAGGGATGATAAGGTGTAATATAAACTATGTATGTAAATCAACAAATGCCCGTCAACGGGTATATAAACAAGTAAATATATATAATAACACATTACAATGATTTATATAGTCTGATCTCTTTCAGGAAATCTAAAACAAGACTAAAATCTACAGTATCAAATAACTCTTTCATAGTATTAACATTGTAGTACCTTTGACGCATAGGATCAAAGTCTACACATTCCAATAAGATGTGTTTGACCGTTAACGGTGCAGAGCAGGGTATACATTCTGGTAATTGCTCACCTTGTAATAAATATGAATGAGTATAACGTGTATGCCCTATCCTGCACCGGGCTAGGACAACTTCCTCTCGACGAATGGGTCTACTAGAAGAACGCCATTCTCCGAGTAATGGTTTAATTGGATGGAGTTTATTGTTAACTGACAAATCCCAAGCGGCTTGCCAAGAGTTACGAATATATGTGTTAATACAACTTTTAAAATCAGTATAAGGTAATTTGGTATTAGTTATATGTAAATCCAATGCTGCCTTAGCAGCACTATCAGCTCTATCATTACCACGTATTCCTACATGGCTTGGAAGCCAGCAGAAAATAATAACATTATCAATTATAAGAGAATTGTACTTTTCTAAAAGTTGAAGCACAACTGGGTTATCATGTTTTATATTACCCAGTGCTTGAAGAGATGAAAGGGAATCAGAAAATATTACAAAATGGTCATCATCGGATTCCTGAATATAATTTAAGGCAAGTTCAATTGCCTTTAGTTCAGCTGAAAAGATAGAGGCCTTGTCAGGCAGGCGGCTCTTAATGCTGTGTTTGTGAACAACAGCTGCTGCAGCTACCTTATCTCCATCTTTAGAGCCATCTGTGTAGATATGTTGAAAGTTACTGTATTTCGATTTAATTTCATTAAATTTGCTTTGAAAGACAGTAGGGTCTCTGCTGGATTTGTTATTATTACAAAGATCAAAAATAATTGTTGGTGTTTCCAAAGTCCACGGTGGAATTTGTGGTACTTTGTACTTGGCAATCAAATTTAGGTCGATTTCAGTGTCTCTTAATTTTGGTTTAATACGAAGACCAAATGGTTGAATGGCCTTTGGTTTTCGATCAAAAAGAGGTTCGCAACTAGGATTAAAAACATTATCGAAAGTTGGGTTTGAAGGGTTAGACTTTAATTTAATGGCGTATTGAAGAGCTAATTTGTCAGTGATGGTTCAATAGCTTCAACATATAGACTTTCGGCTGGTGATGTACGAAAGGCACATAAGGCGAGTCGTAATCCTTGATTATGTATAGGGTCAAGCATTTGCAAGTACGACTTGCGAGTCGATCCATATACTATCGAGCCGTAGTCCAGCTTGGATCTGATAAGAGATCTGTGAAGTCGCAAGAGGACTTTTCGATCTGCTCCCCAATTAGTGTTTGCAACAACTTTAAGTAAGTTAAGAGCTTTAAGGCATTTGGCCTTCAAGTATTTAAGGTGTGGTATAAACGTTAATTTACGGTCGAAAATAAGACCTAGGAATTTTATGTCATCCACTACTGGTATTGGTGACCCATCCAGTGTTAGATGAGGGTCTTCATGATGTTTACGAAGTTGACAAAAGTGCATACAATTAGTTATAGATTTAGAAAATTTAAAACCATTTTCATCAGACCAGGTCTGAAGTTTGTCAAATTTGTGTTACATGTACAACTTGCAAATATGTATCATTTTACGACTGTTACATCTTAGAATCATGGAATCATTTAGTACTGTTACAGTACGATTATACGATTAGTATGCATGCAATTTTGCCCGATAATTATCAAGGAAGTTTCAAAACTACATGCCCATTTTTCATACAGATAAAGTTGATATGATAATGAACAAATTTGTCGATTCAAAATTTCGATAAAATACACAAAAGCGGAACAATAACAAACTATTGGCATACACATGCATCGTTCGTACGTGATCAGGACACTTTGTTTTGAATATTTAAAACAATTACGAAATATATGGCACTTTTCATATATTCCTGCTTACTTCAGCAACATTCGGTGTTTTGCTCCCACCGTTGGCTTGTACGAGTACTATGCAGTAACACAGGAATATAGAAATAAACACACTTCGACCAGCAAAACGTCAAATTTGTGATCACTTTAGCAGCTATATCCGGTGTACGATGTATCACCGTGGTTGTCATAGAGTCCATCGCCCGTCCGGTCGTTGCACAATCAAAGAGGGAAGCATAATTGCAAACTGTAGAACGGTCTACAACTAAGCATGTAGTGCGTCGCAGAATACTTCGGTCCTAAGCTCTGTTTATAAATTTTCTAATAATTTTAATAAATAACCTCATGAAAATTATCACGACCGATAATCTTCCTAAGTTTGCAAATCACATCTCCATAAAAGACGGGTTGTGATAAACCTTCAACGGATCCGATCAAGATGGCCGCCATTGCGAAAAATAGCCGGACCTTAAAAAATCATCGTCCCTAGAACGACAAGATAACTTTTGACATTTATTTTTAGAATTGATCGCTTGTACTAAATTATCAAGTTTGTGTTTTTCCTCTTCGTAATTGCATGTACCATAGAGTTATATAGGGAATGTATACAAATGCCAAATCCTGAAACTGATGTCAATATTTCAATAAAAACTGAACAAAGAAGTTTATTGAATGTGCCTTTGGTGTTTTTCTTTGCTGCGTGTGATCCAAGGTGTCAGTCTGTTGCTAAAATATACTAATAAAAATAAGTTTTGGAAGTAAATAACATATAAATCCCGTTGACCAGATTTTAGGATATGTGTAGAAGCGGGCAATATAACTTACATAATTATCAGTTATATTAAGGGAATAAGTCTCAAAAGATATATGCGAAAACAATAGCAACATTTGGCATTGTACATAGTTTACAGAAATTATAATTTCGCTCTTATTTCAATGTAAAGGAAGGTAATTTCACAAATGGTAAACTTTGGTTTCCTATATCTTTATAATGACAAGGAAATTGTCGATTGTTTTAGCAGTTTTTATAACTTGAGACCCATAACAGTTATTTTCAAATGTTTAATCTTGCTCTTTACCTTAATTTTGTATTTTTAAATGTGAAATAGTATGTTTTAACTAAATGGGAGATAACTCTGATACTTACAGTCGAATACAAAAAGTAAGTGAAAAAGAAGATCGACCTAAGTGATGCCGACGATTTAAAATACTTCACAATATAAAATAACATTTCATTTATTTAAGCTAGATGTGCATAAGAGCTTGATAAACTTTATTTTTTCAGGATATGTAAAAAGTTAGGAAGCTTCAAGCAACATTTCCTCCTAAACCGCTCATTCATTGGAAATGAAAAGTCATATGCATGCTCATTGTCTTTATTAATGATCGCCAAATGCCAAGACTATCAAGTTTGTTCAAATGAAGTTCAAGGGGTTAAAAATGGCCCTACTCCGAGGGTTCAAAGTTTGTATATGGAGATTTTGCACGTTTTACATAGACTTATATAGGGACAAACCTTAAAATATGTTCTTCCCTGAAACAACAGTCATACACTTACTGACATACAACCATCTAACCAGTAAACGACAACAGGGTCTGTCCACACCACTGGGAACATAGCCCATGACTCATAACTTGGAAACCCTTGAGATCCTCACCCAATAACCATATATACACTTTCTGGACATGAACAGACGGATACAACCATCTAACCAGCATCGGCCCCGGAGTCCGTCCCAAACCGAGGAAAATTGCGCCCGAGTCGTAACTTAGAAACTGTTGAGATCCAAAATATATAACCATGTATATATACGCTTACTGGACATGAACAGACGGATACCACCATCAGACCAGCATCGGCAATAGGGTCTATCCCCACCCCTGGGTCATAACCCGGAAAATGTTGAGATCTCCGTCCTATAACCATATAAACACTTACCCGGCATGAACAGACGGATACAACCATCCAACCAGTATAGTCCCAGGGGCATTCCCCACCTCTGGGGAAATACCCCCTGGGTTATAACTTGGAAACTGTTGAGATCCCCACTCTATAACCATATATATACTGGGCATTAGCAGACGGATACAACCATCCGACCAGTTTCGGCCCTTGGGACTCTCCCCATTGGGGATATTTTCTTCAACATTTGAGGATACTGGTTATTTGCAGGAAACAGTTTTGGAATATTTATCAAAATACTATACACCCTTTACAAGCCTCATACTTTCTAAAAAAAATGGCCGATTTTAATAACTTAACAACTCATTTTCTTGGTTGAGTTACTTCCAAGCCAATGATAAAACTTTCATGCCAACTTTCTAAAAAAGTTGTTTTCAAACAAATTGACCAGGCAAACTGATGTCTCTACAGATGTCTCTACAGTACTGTACCCTGCGCTACTGTAAATGACAACTGATGTCTCTACAGATGTCTCTACAGTACTGTACCCTGCGCTACTGTAAATGACAACTGATGTCTCTACAGATGTCTCTACAGTACTGTACTCTGTCTCTACAGATGTCTCTACAGTACTGTACTCTGCGCTACTACAGATGTCTCTACAGTACTGTACTCTGCGCTACTACAGATGTCTCTACAGTACTGTACTCTGCGCTACTACAGATGTCTCTACAGTACTGTACTCTGCGTCTCTACAGATGTCTCTACAGTACTGTACTCTGCGCTACTGTAAATGACAACAATTCCTAAAACACTTGACCGATTTTCAAATAGTACAGTTCATATTCTTAGACGAGTCTGATTGTCTTTTAGTCCTAAATCTACGGAATTTCTGTCACTACTAATTATTACCTAAGCCAGACAGCTATATACACTGACGAGATATGAAAACGCAACAAACAAATGTCTAAATATATTTTTCATTAAGAATGGCATAGCCTTAAAATGTTGAACACATACATAGCTCGATACACTTGATCCATTTTGACTGAATTTAATCAGCCCATTATACCGTAAAATCACAATAGCTAGGTCCGCTTCGTTTTCCTCGTGCGTCCCGTGCACATTTACCATGTGGTCAAATCGATTGACATTTTATTTCAGTACATGTGTAACACACCTACAAATCATAATTTCAATAAATTGTTGGATAATTTTAAATTCGAGAGATGCCACGGTTAAATAACGCAGACCGAAATCGGATTTTGGGACTTTTGGAAATTGGAATTACGCAAACGGAAGTCGCTAGACGTTTTAACGTCAACCGATCGACAATTTCGCGGTTGCTTCAGCGATACAATCTTACCGGTACCGTGTCGGACCGTCCTCGACCTGGGGCGATGCCAGTTACGACGCCACGTCAGGACGTTAACATTCGTCAGCGTCATCTACGTAATCGTAAACTTACGGCGACATCAACTGCGAATATAGTCGTTGGGACAAGGGGTCGCCCTATCAATCGAAACACAGTGGCTAAACGATTGCGTGATTACGGAATAAGGTGCCGGCGGCCAGCTAAAGTTCCCGTACTTACCGTACATCATCGACGTCAACGACTGCAATGGGCACGTGCAAACATTAATAATGTGAACTGGAATATGTTTTTGTTTTCGGATGAATCTAGATTCAATTTATTCAATGCAGATGGCAGAGTACGCGTGTACCGTCGACGTAATGAACGTTTTGCAGATAATTGTATTGTGGAGCATGAACGTTACGGTGGTGGCAGCGTTATGGTCTGGGGCGCTATCAAGAGTGATTTTAAGTCACAGCTAGTCATTTGCAATGGCAATTTGAACGCACAAAGCTATATCAATCAGATTATCACGCCCGTGGTCCTGCCGATATTCTAGCAATGTAACGGACTTACGTTCATGCAAGATAACGCCCCACCGCATCGAGCCGGGCTGGCAATGAACGTACTGAACAATAACAACATTCCTGTGTTGCCGTGGCCGGCTTTATCACCTGACTGTTACCATATAGAGCATCTCTGGGATGAGTTAGGACGTCGGGTGCGTCAACGTCCTAACCCTCCAAGAAACGTCCAGGAGTTAACGAATGCACTGATTTATGAGTGGGGACGCATTCCACGTCTAGTTTATAGGAATCTTTGTCGTTCAATGCGTTCACGGCTTCAGGAAGTGATCAGGAGGAGAAATGGGGGCCATACACGGTACTGACCATTTAAACTGACTGATGTGGAATAAACAGTGATTACGTAATATCGGTTGGTGGAATCATCATTTTGTTTATCCATTTATTCACCCCGTAATAGGGTTGTGAAGGTCGGGTCGGGCCACCCCTTAATAAACGTACAGATATGAATGTTATATGCATAATATTATATAGAAACAATTACCATATATACACACATATGCATAGCATGATTAGAAGCTCTGTAAATGGGGAGTTTTTTTAACATCTTTACAATGTCAAAAGAAGATTTAAATACACTTTTCTGAAAGAGGGACTCTGCAATCCGAGGATCTTTCAAAAGTTTTTATCTGCAAATAAACCAAATTGCTGTGTAATTTATCAAATGCAATACTTTTAACTGCGTTTATTTTTTCAGTTTGATATATGTATTTAATTTGTGGTTTGCAATTTATGAACAGTGGTAATCTTCCATCTAACTTGCATTTATATATGAAGTGTTTTGCATGCAAAATTAATTAATTTAAAACAATGTCATATTGACTAGACCCAAATAAGATTTCTTTTGTAGTCCATTCCGGTTGGATTATTATATTATTGTCATTGCAGATAATCTTAAAAATATCCCAAAATGTTTTGATATATTTACATTCCCAAAATAAATGTGTAATGGTTTCTGGAGACTCTGTGCAGAAGCTACAGGAATTATCATTTTTTCTTCATTTTTTGTAGAAAGACAACTATATTGGCAGCAGCATAACAGTGAAGCTTAATTCGAGCAACTGTATATATGTCTAACGAACAATGAATCACTATGGTCAACCCCTCATTTGCTTTGCTTAATTCGAGCAACTGTATGTATGTCTAACGAACAATGAATCACTATTGTCAATCCCTCATTTGCTTTGCTTAATTCGAGCAACTTTATGTATGTCTAATGTCTAGGTCACACATTCACGGATCACCTCGCCGGTTCCACTACGGATTAAATCTCACGGATGACCCCGGAAATGCCAATTTCCGTAGTCCGATACGGATCCGATACGGATGCACAACGGTGTGACTACGGGTTTTGACGTATCTTCCAAGGATAATGTAGGAAAGGGGCCATTTGGCGACATGAGTGATACGGATTGTAACGGTACGACACGGTTTAATACGGAAATGACACGGTTTAATACGGAACGATACGTGTAAGGGCGTGTGCACTGCGGATGAACAATGGTTTGCTACGGTATAAGTAAGGGTTAGTACGAATAAGAACGGTCTGATACGGAATAGTACAAACCGCCACGGAGCGACACGGACCTATCACGATAAGCAATCCGTACATAAAAAAACGCTCGCGCTCGTGTAACTCAGTTCACATTCAAAATGCCACCAAGGAAGAGAACATCTCTCAAACGTCCAGCCACTGAAGCCAGGGCCCAGACAAACCAAAATGTGCCTGATGAAGCAAGTTCTAGTATTGAAAGGGACTTGGGATCATCTCGTCCCCCTTCTGAACGAGAGGCAGCCGGGAAGAAAGATAAGCAGCGTCAGCAACCCCTACATTTAACTTCACAGCAGCAGGATAATGTCGTACTATGGTTTCAAGAACGCGAATTCCTTTACGACAAGGGTCATGCGGACTACAAACTCACAGAGAAAAAGACCGCCCTTTGGAAAGAAAAGGCAGAAGAACTTGGCGTCTGCGACGGTGAGTAAACCATAATATTTAGTTTTATTCTTATTCAGTTAGTAGGGGTTTTACTTTCAACTTTACCGAAACTGATTTAATACAATTCGATTGCACAGGTCGCGGTGTAAAATGGTGTTAATATTTTTGAAGAATATAATATATACATGTATGTAATACACGGTTTTCCAAGTGGGCAAAAATCGTATTCTGTTAAATCACTTCGCCGGGAATCGAACTAGGATTGCACAATAGTGTTGCGTCAATTAAAGCGTGCTAACTGCGCTACTCGGATACCCATTTTAGGGTGCTTAGGTTGAATGTTTTCAAATAATTTATAAATGCTGTTTTTTGGTGTTTTTTTATCAATTTTATGGTTTTAATTTTGAACTAAGGGGTGAGTCTACTCTTTAGTGAAATTGTAATATGCAAATCTGATAGAACTTATATCTGTTCGTTGATGTATTTATTAGCTGTTAAATATCACCGAAAACATTTTCATTCTCTCATATATTCAGGCCCAAGGTTAAAATGTTGGATGGACAGTATTCGAACCCAGTATGGCAAGCTGACCAAACGGCCATCAGGATCAGGGGGACGTTTATCAGATAGGGACAAGTGGGTTTTGGAGAAATTTTCATTCCTATCAAGACATATCTACAGGATAACTAATCGGGGTGGAGTTGATGTAAGTTTTAATATTTTTTAATTCGTTATTATTTGTCCAGGTGTTAAGTTTTTCGAAATTAGAAAATTTCATTTAGGTTTTAAAGGAAGGGAGTTTTGGATGAATTAACTAATGAAAAAACTAATTCCCCTACTTTTTGTATCGAAAATAAGTATACTCAAAAGTTTTCGGGGGGTGGGGGTATATAGGAGTCACTGTGTCGATCCGTCCGATGGTCGATCTAAAGCCATATTTTGTCCGGAAGACTTCTCCGGAACCGCTTGGTGGAATTCGATAAAACTTTATAGGAAGCTTCTATGCCATCAGGACATGTGCATATCCATGGAAAATTCTGTTTGGCTGAGTCAATGTGCCGTTTTGGGGTATTTTTAATCACCTGTAGTGATAGTATAGTTTAAGGTAAATTGGCATGCGCGCCTTACAACATTTTATTATTAAATGACTAACATTAATGTGCGATACCGTCGCAAATTTAAAATTAAACTCCAAAACAAACATCTGTGGAATAAAAGTCATCCCATTTCCCATTCGGTATTTCTTCTGCTTCCAGCTTATGTCCAAAATTCGTGAGAAACACCCAGAGCGGATACATGACTCCCAGGAAAGTGACGAGGAGGAAGAAAATGGAGAAGACAAACTTCCGTCCAGATCACCTGCTTTGTCAACTGCCAGTGGGGATACAGACACATCAGCTGCCGCCAAGAGGAAGAAGAAAACAAGCAGAGAAGAGTCTACTGCCTTCCTTCAGCGCTTGGAAGAACGCATACAACAGTCAAGTCAAATGCAGGAGAAGCTGTTTGATCAAATGTCAGTGCCAACAGACCCAAGGGTAGCAGAGCGACGTCAGTGGGCACAGTGGTTTGGTGCTGCAATTCCAGAGATTGACGACTCTCTATGGTCCGAGTTCCAGGCGGAATCTCTACAATTGGTTAACACCTTCAAGGCCCGCTCAAATCATGTGCAGCCAGCTACTGTACAGCCAGTTCAACAGGAGCGTGCGGATTACGACACAGCGAGACGTCTCCAGACTCTCAATTACTCCTCAAGTCCTGGGGGGTATTTACCAATATGGCAGCAGCAGTACCAGGTATATCAGCCTCCTCCTCATGCCATGCTTCCTCCTCCACCTGCTACCCTGGGCAGGTCGCATTCAGCACCATTGTCCGCGACAGCAACATCGGCAACGCTAGCAACCGCATCCAGTTCTTCTGCCATGGACACTGCTGGCCCTACGTACGGCACTGTCCAGGCTACGCGTACAGACGTAAGTACTGGTGGTCAAACGGATTCTTTGCGGGAACTAATGAACTATTCTGGAATTCCCGCCATGGATGCATCTTGTGATAGTGATATTCATGCATAGTTATTGAATTCAAACAGTTAACCGTTGGCATTTTTAGCCGATCAAAAACATTTTGGTTCTATTGAATCAGTGCCATTTTATTACATATGAATCATTGACATTTTGAATTTTGATTTTGTTAATTAAGGACAATTTGGTTATTGTGAATAATTGACATTTTTTAAAGCTTTTAATCATTTCTAATTAAGCTTGTGATTTATCATTTCTTTATGGCAGTAAATCGATGATTGTTTTGTTTTATTAAATCATTTATTTTATATTTTCGCATTTAGTTGTGGATCATAAAAATTTGTTTCGTACTTAATTATAGCTATAAATTCTAATGTGTGTGTTATATTGTGCATATTCCAATTATGTATTTAGCTAGCAACAAAAAGTATAAGAAATATGTTTGAAAAGTATTTAAGTTGAACTGTAAAGTTGAAGTGAAAATATAAAATTACATGTACATTTTTTTTTTAAATTCACTTTTTTTCACTTCGATCTTTAGAGTTCAGCTTCAATCGTTTTCAACAAAAATTTGAAAGAAAAATATTTGAAAAATGTAAAAGATTAACTGTTAAGTTGAAGTGAAAAAACATTTGTATAAAATCACTCAATTTTAAAAATCACATTTTTCACTTCGAGCTTAAGAGTTAGGCTTTGATCTTTTTCAAATATTTTATTCCAATATAAGACCTGACTTTGGCAGCTTGACCTTATACATCGACAATACCAAGGTAAGACAAACAGACGGACGGGCACCACCAATCTTTTGACCGGAATTGCTTCTGCAATGCGGCATACGTACATAGAAATAAGCACACACAAAGTCCACAGTGTAATATTTAATAATATAATCGGTAATTATATCCAACAAAATTCGACAGTTCTAAAGGACGATCCTTTATACCATTTTATTCTGCCATGACACAGACCCGACAGGAGAATTTACGTAATGTTTTAGGTATAACCTCTGCTGTTTTGCGTCGAAGGTGTCCAAGTTACCGCCCCTGGGGATCTGCACATCGTCCATGTTGACACCATCTCTCCAGGCTCCGGGAATGAGCGTCGTCGTCTTCTTGGTCCATTAGAGGGTTCTGATCACCAGGATATCTGACCCTCATGATGTTGTGAAGGCAAACACAGGCGAGAACTATGACGTGCACTGTACCTGGCTTTTGGTTCATGACTGAGAGCAAACATCTGAATCTATTTGGAAGAATACCAAAGGCATTCTCTACAACTCTTCTGGCCCTCGATAAGCGGTAGTTGAAAATACTCTCGTCATTGGCAAGACCCCGTCTGGAGAAAGGCTTCATGAGCCAGGTTTTCATACCGCGTCGTCTGCGATGATATAATAGGCCATTGGTTTGTCATCACCGGGAAGGGGGGTTGCTGTTGGCATGCCGATTAACCCTCTTTCAATGGCCTTTTTCAAGTCACTCTGGTTCCAAATCTGAGCGTCAGAACATCCACCTTGCGCACCAATATTAACCCATCGGAATTTGTAATCGGCGTCGACAAGGGCCATCAGCACCACTGAGTGATATCCTTTATAGTTGTAGTATAGGGATCCTCCGTTCTTAGGACACCGTATGGCTACATGTTTGCCATCTAGAGCACCCAGCGTATGGGGGAACTGCCATTTCGCTGTAAATTGTTCAGCTATAGCCTGCCACTGTTCAGGCTCAGTAGGAGTTTGGATAACATCCTCAGCATACGCTGAAACTATGGCCTCGCATACATCCCGAACAATACCACAGATGGTATTGTGCGCAACCCGGAAACCATACATCAATGTGCGGTAGCTGTCCCCTGTAGCCAAGTATCTCAGGGTGATTGCTAGCCTCAATCCAGGATAGATTGACTGTCTGTACCAGGTGGTGCTCTTCGTAATCCTCGGACCAACGACATGTAGCAGTTCTTGAAACATATGTGGGTCTATTCTTACAAAGTTCTTATATGCAGCTGGATTTTCCGCACAAAGTTCAGCCATGAGGGCCTCATACTGGCCATGGACGGGTCTTCGGAGAAGCCAGTCCCTAGTCCACCATCACCTCTGCCTCCGGTCACCTCTACGTCTGTCCTCAAGTAGCTCGACCACTGCCCTGGCATTTTGTGCCATATCAATATCCAGTTCCAGCCAATTAATTGCAAGCTTCAGTTGTTGATTGTTCATGTTGGATAATGTTATGTATACCTCTATGGCAAGACACAGACTACGTTGGGCCCTATAAGCAGGGAGTATTTATACAGAAGCCTGGTGTCAGTTTGGTGACAGTTTGGTGCCAGTCTTGACAGTACACACATATACTGTATTAATTCGTAATAAACAGTCGTGGACCGTAATATTCCGTATTTTGTCGTGATGTAACGTAGTAAACCGTAAAAGACCTTGAGAAACCTGGCTAATCCCTACCTATCCGTAATGCAACGTAATGAGATCGTGCCGTTCCGTGACAAATTCGTTACAAACCGTATTGTATCCTTAGCCAATACGTGGTGTAACCGTACTAGTACTTACTTCACCGTAACTAACCGTAGAAATCCTTGACGACTTCGGGCCTACGAATAAGTACGGATTAATACGGTTTTAATACGGACTAAAACGGATCAGTACGTTCTAATACGGTTTAGTAAGGATTCACTACGGTAGTTTGATCCGTGGTCAAATTTTGAACATGTTCAAAAATTGTCACGGATATACAAGTACTACTATGTATTACTACGGCTACAATACGGAAAGCTACGGACCAATACAGATTGCCACGAATGATGCCGGATCGAATCCCTCATTTGCTTTACTTAATTCGAGCAACTGTATGTATGTCTAACGAACAATGAATCACTATGGTCAATCCCTCATTTGCTTTGATCGGATGGATGGAAGGAAAACTCTTTAAAAAGAAACTTAAGACAGTTCTCAATTTCCTCAATTTATATAAATAAATAAAATTATTGATGTCTGACGAACAATTTAGATTATGATTAAGGGGAGAATAATCTGTTAAGCCATGTAAATAATAAGTCAACCAAGAGTTACATATCTTAGTTTCTGCATTCAACAAGTAAGTTTGTTTAAAAGCTTTTTAACAAAATTATTAATAATTGGTAATAATAACCATATTTTATACCCCACCTTACCTTCACTTTTCTGGTTATTCGTGCTGCTGTGGTTTTCTATCTAATTCCAGCGACAAGATGATGTTTAGTTGGAATCTAGAATACATGTTTAATAAGCAACACTGTCGTGGCTGATGTTAGGAAAACTGCACTCAATGGACGCATTAACCGAAAGCTAAACAAATGGAAAAAACATTCTGCCAAAGGAAAGACTGGAAGTTACTTGTTAAGTAAAGTGTTTTTGTGTTTAAAAAATAATTGTAAACGTGTTTAACTAAAGTGATTTCATTTAGTGGTTGTGGCATTACAAGCACATATCTACTAAGTTTGACTCGACTTATGCACATTACATGATACAAGTTAGTATACAAATCCAACAGGAAAGGCATCTTTCACGGAACACAGTGAACCACAAAACACGCAAAAAGACAAACAAGAATGGCAATAGTAATAATAAAGGCATATGACGTCACAAACACATAAAGGGTTGACAGTAGGACTACCGCCTTGGAATTTTTTAAAAACATTTTAATTTAGTAATATCCTTCCGATATCCCTATTAGAATTATAAGTAAAGAATTTCTAATTTCGGGTTTGCTAAATATATTTCCGAGTTTCGGTGTAAATACATATTTCCGATTGTCCGGAATATATAACTATTTGTTGTTGAGCCTATTATTCCTAAGTTAAAGGCGTGCAGTCACTGTTTGTATACACGTGTACATATCTCCGTTTATGCAGAATATGCAATCATTAAATAATTCCGATTGTCCGGAATCTATAACTATTTGTTGACGAGCCAATATGCCTAAGTTAAAGGCATGCAGTCACTGTTTATATATACATGTTCATATTTCCGTTTATCCGGAATATGCAATTATTAAATATTTCCGATTGTCCGGAATATGCAATTGTTAAATATTTCCGATTGTCCGGAATATATATAATTAGTTGTTGACCAGTCAATGTGCAGTCAAATGGTTACACATTTGCGATTATCCGGGGTATGTAATCAGAATAATGAACTTTAGTATTATAAATTTTATTTTTTGCCTTCCGATCACCAAGTTAATGGTGGTCCGTTTTTACCCCGTCATAGGTTTGTGAGGGTCGGGATCGGCCATCCCTCTACAAACTTTACAAAAAAATACATGTAATATGCATCAAGTTTATACACTTCTCAAAACTGCTAACTACACCGCTCACGTTTTGGGTTATATATATCGATGGGTTGAATGTTTTTCAATAAAATAAAAAGGAAATACCAATTCAATCATTTTTACATCATTTCATTTTATTTTTTTCATGGGCAATGCTAGAACTAAACCACAATAAGCAATTACAAACGACCCATGTAAACACTAAAGTCACACTTTTATGAACAAGAAATGAAAAGTGTGACTTTAGTGTTTACATGGGTCGTTTGTAATTGCTTATTGTGGTTTAGTTCTAGCATTGCCCATGAAAAAAATAAAATGAAATGATGTAAAAATGATTGAATTGGTATTTCCTTTTTATTTTATTGAAAAACATTCAACCCATCGATATATATAACCCAAAACGTAGCGGTGTAGTTAGCAGTTTTGAGAAGTGTAGAAGCAAATGTACAAAATATGCTATTTATAAAAGAGGAATCACCAATGCATATTATATTCAGAAACTATATACATTGGGATTGTTTTTTCTTACATTTATAGATGTAACATATTATAACTCCGATTTAAATCTACAAAAGGGCCACACTGCAGTCTAAGGGTGTTTTAAAAACTGGATGCAGTTAAAACCGCCACTGGTACGATGCCAAAAAAAAAAAAGTTTTCTTTTGAAGTTGTTAAATAATTTATTAAGGGTGATTATAAACATTTTATAAGAGAATACCGTTATCTGGGCTACCGTGTACCGTTATCTACCGGATTGCAACTTAGGGAGAAAGGTATTAATAAATGTAAAGAATTTGTTTTTTCAAAACAGAAAATCCAGTATACAATCTTCAGTGTCAATACGTATATAATTGTTATACACAGATAATGTTGATATCATAATAGCAACAAATCAAAACATTGTTTTAGAATTGTGCATTTCAATTTACTTCTATAACATAGTAAGTCATTTATCAGGTAATTGTTCAAGGATGTTTTTTTTTTCTTCAAAGGAGTAATATACAAAAACATCCAAAAATACTTATTTTCTTAAAAAGAAAAGGGCGTGTGGTGGTGTGGGGGTGGGGGGGGGGGGGGGTTGTGTGTGTGTGTGTGTGTGTGTGTGTGGGGGGGGGGGGGGGTGATTAAGAAAGGGCAAGACACAGGCAAGGTATGTTATTTCTCATTATCTTCCTTCCAGTAAGTAAAGGTTTAGTTTGTTTGGTAGTGGTTGATACTAAATAAAAAAAAAGAAAACAAACTGACGATAACAGATTTTTCTCTGTACTCCAGTTCCACAGATGGCAAGATATTGATTCCACATGGCTTCAAACTAATTTTACTTTTAAATTTGTATATGCTATTATGTTTTCGACTTTGTATAAAGATGTAAAATACGTTTAAGTTAAGCTGTGGAATTTGGCGTCGCATCTTCTTTTGATAAATGTAAAGCTTGGCTTGCATGATGATTTTACTCAAGACTATGTATAACTTACTATTTCCAAATAAAATATCTGTTTCTGTCCAAATTACAATTGCAGTGTTGCATTTTTCTGTAATATAATCTTTGAGTTTTAACCAGAATTCTTTTACTAATCTACATGTCCGAAAGAGATGACGGACAGTTTCAGGTGCATTATTGCAAAAGCTGCCCATATTATTATTAATAATATTCATTTTTGATTGACTTGATACTCTATTGTATCATGGTCCTTAATGTACAAAGTTTTACAATTTTTCAATTTCGGACCTTCAATTATAAGTTGGATATTTTGTTTATCTTAATACTGAATCCTGTGTTATTGTAAATGGCCACATGTCAGAATGGTTCTACTTACAGCGAGGTTGTCGTCAGCGCGATTCATTGTCACCTTACCTGTTCATTCTTTGCGCCGAAGTATTAGCGATATTACTAAGAACCAATACAAATATCAAATGTGATAAAGAATATTTAATTTCACTATATGCAGATGACACCTGTTTGACTCTAGATGGCTCCAGAGAATCACTGTATACTTCCATGATAACACTAACATTTTATGCAAGAATCTCCGGCCTTAATATAAATAGTGATAAAACAATAGTCACATGGTTTAGATCGAGAACAAACAGTAATGTTAAACTATATCCTGAATACAATCTTTTTTTGGGGAAATGGTATGTTTACCGTTTTAGGTGTGAAATTTACGACAGACTGAAATTCATTAGTAAATATTAATTACGAATCAAAAATAGAAGAAATGAAAAAAATACTTGCCAGTTGGTCTACAAAGAATACTCACACCTATTGGTAGAATTGTGATTTTAAGAAGTTTGGCCCTGTCAAAACTTACCCATTTAATTACTTTAATTACTGGATTGCCAAATCCTTCAGTGGATAAATCAAATTAATTCAAACAGTTTTTCTTTGGATTAACTCGAGAGACAAAATAAAAAGAAATACCATTATTCAAGACTATAAATAGGGCGGTCTTAGAAAGGTTAACCTGGAAAAGTTTATACCCGCTTTAAATTTTTTAAAAGTTTTGCGGATCAAGTTAAACCAAGGTCTTGGCAACAGTTTCACTCAGTTAGCATATGACATAACACGGGTATTAAGGTCGGAGGTTCTAGTGTTTTTTTTTGTTTTTTTTACAGAAGATGGTACGCAGGAGGAATACATTTTATCAACGACATTCTAAACAAAAATGGAAATCTTTATTCATATATAGAATTTAACGAACTCTATAATATACAGTCTAACTTTCTCGAATACGAAGGCATTATACGAGCTGTGTAGCACCCCTTAACGCTCCCTCCGAATAACGATCACACCACTATTATCTCCATTGAATACTCGTGCCCAACAGATGAAGGAGGTAGATAAAAAAAACAAGTTCGATTTTCTACATTTTACAGCATGCATTGATTTATCTTTACCAGGTTTTAAATCTACAGCATTTCAGGAAGAGATCACAGAAAAATGCATTTTGATATAAGATTTCTAGCTAATTCTACCTCATTTTACACATCATGGGTCTAATCACCACGGGGTTGTATTTTTGTCTAAATTTGGTAGGTGTCACGCAAACATGAAATTAGAAAAAGTTCAATCTGGTAAATATTTGTTAAATGTGTTATAAACTGCAGATATTGGATCATTGAAGAATTTAAGCATAAATACATATTGTAAAATCCGTTTATCTCTATGCCACGAACAAAAACATTACACTGGGACCCTATGGAAAATTAATTGTGGTGTGAGACGTTTAGTAAACGCTGCAGAAGGGGTATCTTGTATTCGTTATTCTTAAGGCATTGCGCTTTAGAGCTGCAGAATTGCATTTTCTTCCGTAATCTCTAAGGTATTGCGCTTTAGAGCTGCAGAACAGGTATCTTTCATCATTCATCTCTATCGACTTGCAATTTAGAGCTTCAGAATGGGGATGTTCATCATTCATCTCTAAGCCCTTGCGCTTTAGAGCTGCAGAACGGGTATCTTACATCCTTCACCTCTAAGCATTGTTCGTGTATTTGTGAACGTTTCAGACATGTTAGGACACAGTTAACACAGTTATTCAGAAATTCCGTCTGTGTATGTATAGTTATTTCAAGCTATCTTCATATTGCAGGATTTAGCTGAAATTTAACTTGATACCATGTTTAACTAAAAATTAACTATATTTTCAAAACCAATACCATTATAAGCATAACTTTAGCTTTATTTTACAGCTATTGGCTTGTAAAACAAACACACATATCAATGAAGACAGACTATTTTGAAATAAATGTCAAAATTAAAGCGAGAGACTGATACTTTTCCTGGAAAATCAAAATTTTGACGGGTAACCCTTGGTTTGATTTTATTATTTTCAGCATTTTTCTCAATAATTATTTCTTAAAGATCATTTTTATGCTATATTCAGATGTAGAGATGCCTTTTCATGTATATTTCAAAGTTTCAGACATAGCTGAGCACAAATGACTAGGAATATGCAAAATCCCTATCACTACTGTAGATTTTCAAAATATTAACGGTACTCGGCCTGAATTTCGACCAATACCCTAGGTCACTAAAACTTGAATAATTTGAAAAACAATAAACATGGAATCAAAATTTTAGCACTTTTCAGCATGTAATTGATTTATAAACATTTTCAATTATAATCGAGGTGATAATCACTAAAATAGTTTCACCTTAAGTAAAAGCTGCAGAAGGGGTATCTTTTATTCGTTATTCTTAAGGCATTGCGCTTTAGAGCTGCAGAATGGCATTTTCTTCTGTCATCTTTAAGGTATTGCGTTTTAGAGCTGCAGAACGTTTATCTTTCATTCATTAATGCTAAGGCATTGCGCTTTAGAGCTGCAGAACAGGTATCTTTCATCATTCATCTCTAATGCCTTGCAATTTAGAGCTTCAGAATGGGAATGTTCATCATTCGTCTCTAAGCCCTTGCGCTTTAGAGCTGCAGAACGGGTATCTTACATCCTTCACCTCTTAGCATTGTTCGTGTATCTGTGAACGTTTCAGATATGTTAGGACACAGTTAACACTAACCAAACATTACGTGGTCCCGCCTTAATTTCGAGAAGAAAAAAACTTAAAACCGTACAATCTACCAAGAAGCGTGTTGATTAATCTACTTCTATTCCTACTTTCATGCTTCAACTGGCGGGACCCGGCCATTTTCGGCCACAGTCTTCCAATATGCACGGTTCCTTTTCCCGGCGGCGATGTACCCAGATATCCAGGCCCTATCTCACAGCCTTTTCGTGAACAACACCAGCGTGACGTCTGTTTCGGATGCGGTCGGGCGGGACACTTCCTATATGTCTGGGTCAACCGAAATACGGGCGCAGACTTCAATACAGCAGTCCTCCTCAGGAGAGAGTTCACGGAAGTGCAATCCCCAGCAAACACCAATAAATGATAAGTATTATATTAAACTATTTGATAGGGAAGAATTCTTTCAAATTCATGAAGATGACTGTCATTGCGCTACGGGCGTTAACAGCAACATTGTTAAAGGTAGATTTAAGAAGCATGAATCTTATTGGGAGAATACTGTGGGTGCTGATATTGTTGAGGTTTTACGTAGTGGCTATAAGATTCCATTTTTGACTATGCCGGAGTCTTCATATTCTCAATAATAAATCTGCAATAGACAACATCAATTTTGTTCAAGATTCTTTAGCAGAAATGTTATAAGCAAAATACATTGTTGAAACGCCTTCCGTTCCGCATGTTGTTAATCCGCTCAGTGTTTCGATCAATAAGGCAGGCAAGAACAAACTTATTCCTCTACTAACGTATTGTCAATAAACATTTGGAAGGAACAATGTCGTTCGAAGACTGGAAAATAGGTTTAGATTACTTTGAGAATCAATTCTGTTTTTACAAGTTTGATCTTTCCCAAGGGTACTATCATCTGGATAGCTTTCCCGCTCATCAAACGTTCCAAGGGTTCAGCATGAATAATATGCTCTACTCAGTACTGTTTTACAGTGGTTCCCCGCTCATCAAACGTTACCAGGGTTAAGCATGAATACTAAGAACTACTGCCTCACAGTGGTTCCCCTCGGTTTGAGTTCAGGTCCCTTCTTCTTTACCAAAACGCTCCGTGAAATGGTAAAAGTCGGGAGATTCAATAGCATCAAACTAGTAATGTTCTTAGATGATGGCTGGGGAACTAATTCCGATTTTTACAGTACACGTAAAAATGCTATAGTCTTGTTTAAGCAGGTTTCGTCATTAACGTAGAAAAGTCTGTGTGGGTCCCTGTGCAAGTCCTTGAATGGATATGACTAGTATGGAACAGTCGAGACTTCTGCATTTCTATACCTTCTAGGAGATTAGAGGATCGTAAGTTATCATTACGCGGCGTTATCAACAAGCTACCCTATGTCTCAGCATGACAGCTTGCTACATGCACAGGCAAAATGGTTTCTATGATGCCGGTTATAGATAATTTAGCTAGGCTCATGACGCGCTACCTATATGCAGAAATAGAATCACGGCTTACATGAAACACCATTTTCAAGATTAATAGTGACAATGTTTGCGTTTCATAACTATTTTTCTGGCTCGAAAATATTGATAAGGTCAATTGCAGAAATATTCTACCATCATGCCAAGTTCAGACTTTAGTGTTTTCTGATGCCAGTAGTTTTGCAAGCGGCGTAAACATAGTTGAGACTCCTTTTTTTCCAGTGATTCATGGTCACTCGAAGATAGTTATAAGAGTTCTACTTACAGAGAGATGAAAGATATTTACTTAGCTATGAGAGCTTTTTGCGATACGCTTAGAAACAAGTCTGTCACATGGTTTTTGAATTTACAAAGCTGTATGCACATTGTGAAGGTCGGTAGTATGAAAAGAGACTTACAAGATTTAGCGTTGAGTATCTTCGAGATATGTTTGAGATTTAATATAGACCTTGACATTCAATGGATTCCAAGGGAACAGAACTGTATAGCAGATAGAAGTAGCAAAATGCGTGACACTGATTCTTGGGCAGTTACAGATACATTTGTTGCTTTCTTAGATGGTCTTTGGGGGCCCCATGACATCGATAGATTTGCTAACTCTGAAAATCGGATGTTATTTAGATTTAACTCTAAATATTCAGACTATCAGTCCAAGGCTGTGGACTGTTTCATACACGATTGGTATGGTACACATAATTGGCTAGTACCACCCATTAACTGGTTAATAGGACTATTTCACATCTATTAGCCTGCAAAGCTCACGGAACTCTTGTTGTTCCGAAATGGCCCAGTTCCGCGTTCTGGCCCACATTTATTGAGGCAAATTATGTCAAACAAAAGTTTGTGGTTGATGTTTTAGAGTTTAGTCCTGACCAAGGCATTTTTGGTCGTGATTTTAGCGTATTATTTTTCTAGACGGTTTACTAGACTTAAGTGTTTAAGTGCTTGCTATTAGAATTGAGTTTTGGTGCGAATGAAGATCAAATTATTATCTCATTATAAGGATGATTTACATTGATAAATGCATATTATATGATTATCTTCTATACGCATACATGTATCTGTATCCGTTTACAGCCTCTGTAAACGAAGTTCTTATGCCTCACAAGGAAACGTTAAGATGTTGATTTAATTGTACGTAACGTATACGAGAATAAATTGTCTACTAGTATAAGAATGTATGAGTCCAAACGAAAATATTATGCCTCACAAGGATATATTGATATGTCATATAAAGCCTCTGCAAACGAAGTTATTGTACCTCGCATGGATATATTGATATGCCATATAAATCCTCTGCAAACGAAGTTATTGTACCTCGCATGGATATATTGATATGCCATATAAATCCTCTGCAAACGAAGTTATTGTACCTCGCATGGATATATTGATATGCCATATAAATCCTTCTGCAAACGAAGTTATTGTACCTCGCAAGGATATATTGATATGCCATATAAATCCTCTGCAAACGAAGTTATTGTACCTCGCAAGGATATATTGATATGCCATATAAATCCTCTGCAAACGAAGTTATTGTACCTCGCATGGATATATTGATATGCTATATAAATCCTCTGCAAACGAAGTTCTTGTGCCTCACAAGGATATATTGATATTTCATATAAAGCCTCTTCAAACGAAGTTATTGTACCTCGCAAGAATATATTGATATGCTATATAAATCCTCTGCAAACGAAGTTCTTGTGCCTCACAATGAAACGTTAATATTTTGATTTAATTGTACGTATGTGATACGACTGTAAATGAAATGATTGTGCCTCACACGGCTGTATAAAGCTTACTTCAACATAATTCTGGGTTCATATTGTTGCTTACACGCATATTATAGTGACATACCTTATAGATAATGATCATGGTTAAATGAAACATAGATCTCTAGATTTAAAGCAATGTTGATCAGAATATATTTTCTTTTTAAATTATATCAGGTGTATATGTATAAAATGAATGTTAGGTAATTGTTACAGAAACTAGTTGGATAATTATGTAGAAGTTGTTTCCCTTGCACAAGAACAAATTATTACCTTCAATTAATTTATAATAATTCGGTCATTAATGTAGGTATATCTTTATTAATCATAAATGCACATATAATTAGTTAATTGAAAAAATATAAATATGTTACTACTATTAAACTATCAATCGACCTGCTCTCTAATCTTGTACTTATAATACGCTTCATGTATATAAGGTCACACTGCACTATTTGCCACCGTGGTATTTGAAGTCAATATTTAAATTAATTGTTTTAATGAGTTGACGGCGGGTAACTTTTGGGTTTGTGACAGTTGATTTAAGGTCTTTTTATAATTAGAACTTAATGATTTATTCGCGTTTTAATGTTTTACATTTGACAGATGCGTTCAGTACGGGAAGATCCCTGCATTTCTAAATTAGTTAAGTTTACTAGAGATGGTATTCTTCGCCATACTGGAAAGCCTATTGTGCCAAAAAGTGTTATTTCGGCCGACGATCTTAATAAGATTGTTTGCAAAATTTGGGTTCTCTGATAATTTGATTGATAGTAGATTTACAGCAATGTGTCTTATACGTTACGCTGGCTTTCTCCGTTTTGATGGGCTATTACGCTTAATACGATCTGATATCCTTTTTGAATTGAATTGAATTGGATTTTATAGTCGCACCAACAGCTAAGGTCATATGGCGACTTTCCAGCTTCTACTGGTGGAGGAAGACCCCAGGTGCCCCTCCGGGCAATTTTCGTGCACGGGCGGGCACCTGGGTAGAACCACCGACGTTCCGCAAGCCAGCTGGATAGCTTCCTCACATAAAGATTCCTAGGCCCCTGAGGGATCGAACCTACAGCGGTGAGGGGCAAGTGATTGCAAGTCAGAGACTCTAACCACTCGGCCACGGACGCCCCTATCCTTTTTAAAGAGAAGCAGATGAAAGTTTTTATTTCCTCACGGAAAACTGATCAATTTCATAAGGGTGAAACAGTGATTGTGGCAAGAACTGGAAAACCGACATGCCCTGTCATGCATTACCGACATGCCCTGTCATGCATTTAGAGAACTATCTAAAATTGGCCGACATCCTTCCAATGACTTTATATTTAGAAATATCCAACATTCTAGCAAATCACACGCATATAATCTCAGGAAAGGACGTCACATTTCCTATTGTAGAGCCAGAGAAATTCTTATGGAGAATTTTGGCGTAATTGGGTTAGATTCCACGGTGTTTGGGTTACACTCGTTCATGTCAGGTGGATGTATTAGTACTGCTAATAATGGTGTTAGTGAGCGCTTGTTCACGGTCGATGGAAATCGAATAATGCCAAAGATCGTTATGTTAGAGAGTCAGACAACGTTAAAAGGACTGTTTCCTTAAATCTTGACATTTGAGGTTTATAATTATATTACACACACGTATTTAAATTTCTTTGAAATTACGCTGTTTTTAGAATTACGTATGAATTTATTTGATAGAATATTACGATTTGTGATTGCTACATAAGACAGTTAAACTTTAAATAAATTACATAAACAGTTACATATTTGACACAAATAGAGAAAGGTGAGCTTTCAGATGTATACCGATATACTCAGAATCCTGTTTTTTTTTCTGTCGATTAAATAACAAAATTGTCCGGGGCCATTCCTACTTCTGTATTTATTCTTTATTACATCCTTATGAAATAAGATGATAAATAATATATGTTTGGCCTAGAATGAAATGGCAGAGAAAACATAAATGTATTTATCTTCAGTCTATTGACGCATTGTTCGACTACACGTTGTGTACAGTTTTTAAATTTGATTATGGTTATTCCGGTTGATACGGTAGATGATAATTTCCATACGCTACAGGACATCATTTGCATATTCTATTCTATTCTCCCCAAACGTCATCATTTTATGCGTAACACACAGAGTTGTCGTTCCTTGCAATCGGCGTAGCCTTGGGTAAGCCACAGTTTGTTTTCAGTTTGTTTTCTGTTATTGTCTCCAACAGTATATGATAAAATAATAATTTGATGTATTTTGTAAAACCAAAACATGGCTGGCTACCCGTATGTCATGTTATTATGGTTATATTGTGGTTAAAAAATAGAATAGAATAGAATATGCAAATGATGTCCTGTGGCGTATGGAAATTATCATCTACCGGTAGGGACGGTGTATTTGATGATCAGTGACGCGTGCGCACGATCATGTCGTGCCGGATTGTGAGGTGATTTGTCATAGGCAACTGTTAACAGCAACACATTTTGTTTTAGTTTTAATGGAAAGCTCACCTTTCATTATTGTACTGAAGGTAGTATATTCATCTGTGTACGATGTTCAACATGTATTCTTCTATTTCAGCTTTTGGCAATTTTCTGTTGTAATAGAGATGCATAACATTAAGACTAAGAGAGGTGGAGTGCCTGAATCGCCGATTATAGTGGTGTGATAGGAGCAGTGGTTCTTGACATTAAATATACGTGAAATTATTTTTCCTAAACTGTGTCATAAAGACCCATAGCCATTCTACACATATGGCACTTTTTTTTCTGAGGAACCATTGCTATTGTGCGAAGGTTTAAATATATGTAAAACATTGTTGCCTGATTAAATAACAAACCTGTCCGGGGCCATTCCTACTTTTGTATTTATTCTTTATTGCATCCTTATGAAGTTAAGATGATATGGACTAGAATGAAATGGTAGAGAAAACATAAAAATAAACATATTCCGGTTTTCAGTGGCAAGCGGCATGAGTCATTCATTTTGTGGTCAGGGGCGGATGCAGGTTGGATATTGAGGCAGAGGGGTGGGATGGACGGCGTAATATTTGAAGAAGGGATGGACGGCGTAATTTTTGAAGACAAAACACAAACACAAAACACATTTTCAGGAATAGTTGGTTTAAACGTATTTTATTTCTCAATGTTATTACAGCAGCACTTGTACAAGTTGTACACAATAGCAGAATTTTTTTTAGAACGAAAGCAAAATATTTATGATGTTCCTATATATAGAATTAATTTTACTCAGTTGATGGCATAATAAGAAGTATTTAGTCGATACTTTTACAATATACAAGCTGGAAGTATGAAAAAAATACAAAAGTGAAATTGTTTGTTTGTTTATATGGTGTTTTACGACATTTTCAACCTATGTAAGGTTATATATGAGGGTCGATTTATTTATGGTGGAGGCAGACCTTCCACTTTTCCTGGGTAGAACCAGTACTGTACACCTCCCACCATCCGTAAGAATCGACACTTCCTCACTTACAAGTCGAACTCCCTGTGGGATTCGAATTATTGATACTAAATAATGCTTAGCAAACATAACAAAATGAAGAAGCACTTAAATATAATAGAAAAATGAACAAATGAAACTAACAGAACAAAGAAAGGGAACACAATTAATATAACAGAACTTGAGAATTCAATATTCAAATAGGCAAAATGAATGAAATATATTTTTAAAAAAAAGCTGTATTAAGAAATTAGAAATCTTAATTGCAAAGTATAAATGGGGAGTTTGGGATCGACACAAGGGAGTCGGGTGGGGGTGTACTATTTTGAAAATTCAACAAAGGAAGGAAATGATCTGCATCAAAGATAAGAATGTTTGTATCGTATACTACATTTTGGTTTCCAAAGTAATATTTGGTATACGTGGCACTGAATTCATGAGTACATTTCCTATATCGTTGTAATTATTGCAATGGAATAAGTAGTATTCAGAGTTTTCTACACCGCCACAGGAACACAAGGGTGAATCAACCGTGTTTTTGGAAAGCATATAATTGTTAAGGGAGCAGCAGTTAGTACGTAGTCTTGTGTGCAATATCTGAAGGTTTCTTTTTCCGAAGTGGTAGTGTTTTGGAATGTTATTATTTTGACTGTTCAGTGAATTTTTGAATGAGCAAACAGCTTTCCATTCGCGAATGACGGAGTGGAAAACAGAGTTATAGTAGTAGTTTGCTCGAGCATTGATAGTTTAAATATTTATGTTTCGTAAGTTATACCCGGAAGAATTACCTACTGATGGTGGAACAAGTTCAGAGGAAAACAAATGGAGTAAGTTAGTTTATCATTTTATAAAACATAAACAGTTTGTGCTTACGACGCCTTTCTCCTTACGACGCCTTTCTCCGAAAGTCTTCCAACCAGTTTATCTGTAAAGGTTTTCAGTCGAAATAAGTTTCGTTGCTCCGGTTACGAGCAGCCTCATTTTTTGTTTTGTCTAACTAATATTTTCCATATTGTGTGCAGTTATCGACCAATATATCACCGTATTCTAAAATAGGTCTAATAAAGGTCTGCTAAAGGTACATGTATTAATCGATTATTAATTTTCTTGGACTGAAAAATCCCAATCTTTTACCGACAGAAATGTAATAAAATAAGTTAATGGATAAGTTTAGTTTGTAGTGGTGTCTTTGCTTACTGGTGGACTTGTTGTTAATATTGATGTCGTTGTTGGTGGTGTTGTTACACTACTAAAGCGGCTGGATTTAAAGTACGTTTTCGTACCAGGCTCCTTCTTCAATCCCAAGACCTGATTTACGCTGTAAAGCTGACACTTGCTAACCCTTGTTGGACAGTCGCAATGAGTGAAAGCGACACAGTGAGCGTCTTTATTGCACAGCTCTTGACATCGGATAAAATCGGCACCTTTGTCTTCTTCCTTCTCAAATCCCCTTGGGGCTCCGACAATAACGGTATCTGCAAATTCTAGCTGCGTCCTTATTTTTTCTGAAAAAATATTGCTTTGCCATTCATCGCCCTTATTTGGTGTGGTGTCAGCGCTTGGTGAAAATCCTTTTTCTTTAAACAAGAAGCATGTCCTGTGGTTTAACGAGTTTTCCGAGCAAGTTTTGCAGTATGTTATGCCTTCGCACCATATTTGTTGCAGACAATGCTCTATACAATCGGATAATGACGAAATATGGGATATGTAGGGGTCAAATAACCGTGTATTCTTCAACAAGAAACCTGGAGCGACATCGTCACATGACTCTATTTCGCCATTTGTTTTAAGAGATTGGCAATAGAGATATTTATACTTTTGTATGTTCTCTCGTATTCTAGAATGGTCTATATTGAGCTGGGTCATGTAGCTGTCCGTAAAAAGATTTTCAACTGAGGACAATTTATATGATGATGGTACTGGACTCGATTTCACCTCAGAAGCCCATGTCGTAGCGTCGCCATTGGAAGGCGGTGCGGCTCCAACTGTTATTGTTTTTGTCTCAACGGACTTCGAGAACTCAGACGCCGATTCTTTTTGTGACGAATCCAAGTTGAAGCTCCCGCCAACACTGACTATGCCGGAATAACTCGCCTGGACACCAACATTTACGCCACTTTCTCGCTGTCTCTCGAACTTGTTGGATTCCATCTTGTATTCGTAGGTGTATCGTGCCCCAAATGTGACCTCTGTAGCGAAATGTGTCCCATAGGTATCAAAAAAGTCGAAGTATGTTTGTGTCAAATTTGTTCCATTAAGTTTATGTGTCCATTTTACAAAAGTTTCATCAAAGTGAGGGGCGTTTTCGGTAATGAGCTTACTGAAATAGTAGTTGCAAGTAGCGGTTGACAATATGTAAACATATTCGCCGGTAGATATCTGAGACGACGACTCTTTGTACCCGGCACTTGCGGAAAAACTCACTCCCCACCCACCTCCACTTATGCTTGCGGACACCGACAACGCCTTGGAAAGTTCATATTTTGTCTGTACTGTTGTTGACGAAAACGACGTGACACATGAAACATCGGGAATGATTACGAGACCTTTAGGAACACTGTATCGACAGTCCGCCGTTTGACCCCCAGTGGAGTAGTCGGCAACAAATATGGGATATGTAAACCCAGGATCATGACCAACAGCGAGGGGGAACCCCCTTAATACGTTATAACCTAACATTGAGTAGTCGACGTCTGGAAATGATTGCTTAAATTGGGAGCCTTGGCATTCTTGTAAAAGGTAGTCTTGGCGCATGCCTGAAATATAAACGAAGATATTAAACTAATTTAATAACTTAAATATGAAAAATATATATTTGAGCAGCAACTTTACAACTTGAAGGCACGGAGACCAATGATTGAAACATAGTTCAAACATATACTAAACCAAACAGCTAACTCACCAGTAGACAATTCTTTTAATGTATGAACTTATTATATGCCGACTGGTACTGTTGGAGACAGGTGATTTGAATGATATTTTTAATTTACAGTCGTTATTGACAAGATATTTGTCTCGTTCAGAATGAAAATTGTTTTGCTTTATTGATTGTTATTATTGAGATATTAAAGGTATTGTCTACTGGTGCGTTAGCTGTTTGGTTTAGTATAGTTCAGAAAACGTATCGTTGATGTTATCTCTTTAAAAAGATTATGAAAGATTTATACTGACCCACATTTAAGTAAAATTTCTGTATGTCGTTTTTTTGGCTTCCATCTCCAACTTTGTGATTACCAATGAGTGGAATTCCGACCCCAACCCCACGTAATGCTTCTTGAGACGAACTTGTAGCCAGTGCTTCTCTGATAGCACTGAAAATAAAACAAGTTAAATTAGCATACGATATAAACTGTTACGTATTCATTGCACAGTTAGTGCACATGCGTCAACGAACAAACAATAATACATTTTATGTTACCACGGTTACATATTGTCAATATTAGAAAGAAGTCAAACAGGAAGAGTAGCATTCACAGAACACAGTCACTCCAACAAGTATTAATATGGTGTTAATCAAATATGATTGTGACAGTTGCGAATATTCATCTTTGCAATACGTTACCGCCTGTAATTATCCCAATCAACCAGACGTACGCAGTCATCCTCAATCCTTGCTTATAATAAAAGTACATTCGTCTGCGAAAAAGTCCATGGTGTCGAATCCGCGTGACTTTTGACTGGGTTCACTGCAAAAAAACAACATAAAAAGCGCTCGATTCAGGTATGCTTTTGCCTCATAACTTTCTTAATACTTAACGTATTTTGTTCAAATAAAGCGCGCACACCCTTACAAGGTGCGCTCTTTCCTCCGCCGCAAAAGGTAAGTCAACCCCCTCATTACTTTCTGAGATTACACCTCCCAAAAAAAAAATCACGACTTTAGGAGGCCTAATCTCATAAAGTACTGGATGAATCAATTTCGCGGCGGAGGTAAGACGGGTATGTTCACCTTACTTGAATAAAATCAGTTAAATATTAAAAAAGTTATGAAGCGAACTACTACCTGATTCGAGCGGTTTGTTTACATTTTTTGCCATGATCCCGATCAAAAGGTCACCTGGATTCGCCATCCTGAAGTCTGTTATTTACTGCCCCACTTACGTGTACCTGAAGTAGCAAAATATATACATACATACGTATTTACCTGTTCTCCTTTAACTGAAACGCCAGAGTTGTAATGAGTACAGCCACCACCAATATAAGTATAAACAGTGTGTATTTCAAAATCTGGAAAAAAACAAGCATATATGAAAGATACAAGCTTTGACACTTACACTTCACACTTAAACCTGTTTATTATATTGTTTTAATGTTTTAATTGACACAATTTGATCTATTTACTCACGTGTTAAACGTACATGTTTACGTTGTGAAAACAATATGCTAGAACCACCCCACCAGTGTGTTATTTGCAACGAGTATATGGCTGCGCATTGCTCAACGTGTGATTTTAACATTGTTTTATTTTGTTAACTTCTATACACGAAAGAATTATGCCAACCGCCTACGCATGACTTTATTCTCGATAAAAACATAAATGCAATTATCGAACATATAAATTGGTGCTTTGACACCACACATATAAATTGGTGCTGTGTGGCGACCTTAAAAAAAAAGTATGTATAAATGTCGAACAGGAAATGCAGCTTTTACAGAACACAATAAACCCAAAAACTAGCAAAAAGACAAACAAGAATTGCAATAGTAATAATAAAGACATATGACGTCACAAACACAAAAAGGGTTGACAGTAGGGCTACCGTCTTGGAACGGTCAGTGGCAAAAAGGGCGCTGGGGGTTTAAACCAGGTTCAGGGTGCACTAAACCTCATACTTACCCTACTGTCATCCCAATTAAACGGGACAGTGTAAAAGAAATCCCCGCCATGAACTATTCTCTAACCAGCAAAGCAGCATTAATAGGCAATATAAGTAAAACACAAAGATGCTCGTGTATATATAAATACAAAAAACAATAGCCTAGAAAGCCACAACGAAGGTACTCGATGACGTGGCGTCGAGAGGTGTTTCATCTTATAAATACCTCTCATGAACAGACTCAATAAAACCGTATGCTAATTTTCTCTCTCGTTTGCGTTTGTTGCTTCCAAGGGATCACCTTTTCAGTATTTATTGACAACAGTGGTACTGCCTTGGAACGATCTATGGCAAAAAGGTCGCTGTGCCAGTTTAAACCAAGTTAAATGGGGCACCAAACCTCGCGCTTACCCTATTGTATTTCCAGTTAAACAGGACAGTATAGATAAGGAATTTTCGTCTAGGCTAGCCTATGTCATCTAACAAAATAGGCATCATTAATAGACACAATTAGTAAAACACAAATACATACTGAAAAGAGAATCCATTGGAAGTAACAAACACAAACAACAAAGAAAAGTAACACACTCGGTTGTATTGAGTATGATAATGAGAGGTAATATATCACATTGTTGATCTATTTGTGACAAGCATTGTCATGTTAAAATTGTCAGTTTTCTTTTTCTCTTTTGAGAATTGACCTGAGTGTATGAATCCAATATGTTGGCATCCCAGTGTTTACATTTTTAAAGGGAGAATTCTTGATGAGACACATTCTTTCTTAGAAGGCACATGACCCTCATGTTTTTGTAGATGTTTTGGCAGCACATGGATTATTTGTGATGAGAAGATTATTCTTTTTTAAACTGGGCCTAGATTGCATTTTAAATTTATTACACACAGAACTCAATGTAAACATCAATGGGCGTGTTACAACTAATCATGCAGCGCGTTGCAGATGATAGGGTGATAACCTCCCGTGAAAACCAGCCAAGAATTTAATAAAAAGTGTATGAAAGTGATCATGACCGAGGATCCTACGAAGCTTGTTAATTAAGCCACAATAGAAATCAGGCTTTTAAAAAGTTATATCAATAAAAATATCTACATTTTTCTAAATCTAATAAAAACAGTCAGTCATGTATCATATAAGTTAGAACCTCTCGATGGAATGAGTTCGCATTATTTTAACAGAAAGCCATTCGGATATTCGCGTTCGTATGATCATACGTAAAATAAACGAAAGCAGTTATAAAAGTTGAACAGGAAATGCAGCATTCAAACAAAGAAATGTCCCCCAATACAATTTCCGATCGCTTCATACCAACGACTTTGTAAAAATGGTACTAGAAAGCGCCTTTCCTTGACGTTCAGCATATACAAAGTAGTTCTCGGACTGATCGGCCCGGTGTCAGTATAATGTGACTTGGTGGGGTATCATGTCATGTTTCTACGGTGTGGTATTCCAGTGTGGCAGCACTATAAAGTTGAGCATTGAGCTTGCTGTTACAAATAGACACGGCCGTGATTCATATAAGCGATGTTAAACCCCATAATACATATATTACGATCTAAACGGCGCAAGTAACGAGCTCTTTACCTTTGTGTTTACACGATATCTTGTCTCGTGACCGTTGTACACGCCTGCCATTGTCAGCGAGAAGTTCTTCTTCTACGTTGAATATTTCAGGTGGTCGATTGGACATTTTCTGTATCACAAAATGTATTTAAATCAAAATAAATAATTAATCTAGATAGATAGATACTTTACTCCTACAAAGACAATATGGTCTATGAGTATACATGTTATCATTGTGTAATCATCTTAACAGTGGTCAATGGCAGTATGTAATATATATATATATAATTAATTATATTGTATCAATGTCGGACACGCACATGCAACCACGCTCGCATACACTCGTACCCATTCACATTATATGTCCCATTATATACCTATATTCAGGGGGCCCATCGGTTCTACCGATTTCTTGTTTAGACAAGAAGACTGTTATTGCTGATTTAAGCCACTTCTTCAAGTTGCTCGGATATACACGAGGCCGCAAGATGTATGTCCTCGTTCGACGGACGGACCTAAGGGAAGTGTATTTCCTAAGGACACGCAAAAGAAACCCAATGGGGCTGGTGAGGTTCGACCCCGCCATCTCCGAATTCAGGGGCACCCCGCGAGCCTATGAATCCAAAGGGAAACAATATAATATTCGTGCTGGCGTAAATATGTTTACAGTTATGCAATTAGGGAGCAATTTTGAGCAAGATGCGACGTGTAACACTCACACGCACACATACATACATACACTATTTACAGATTTCAGCGTGTTGGAGGTGGTATACGCATACCAACCGTCAGTAGGCGTATACATTTCATTATGTCTATGTTTTGTCGGGGGTTGGATAGGGGTGGGGGTGAGCATTTATTTCAGTTGAGTGTGCGAAACTTAAAAAAAATAGATCGTAAAACACACATAGAAACCAATCAGATTTATTCCGTATTAGTTTCGTACAATATTTTGGAAACAATTTTTGTAAAGTTTGGTTTTAAAAGAAAATTGCCGTGTGCGGAGCCTAAACCCTGATCCTCCCGTAGATGACGCTTTGACCAGTGGCAGTAGAACATTAGTAAATAACAATTGTTACGATCTGCAATCTACATGTGAGCGATCTGTTATACTCGATGAAAATGATACCGATAATGTTTTCAAACCAAAAAAATATCTACATATTCATAACTTTTTCAGCCGGTCCTTTTGCTACACATTTCCGAGATATTCGGTAGATGAATATACAGGATGTTATTCGGAATTTATCCTCAGTTTCTATCTAAAAAATAAAAATGTTTGACTGTGATTTAAATCCTGGACTACAATAATGAAAAAAGCCTTCTTTTTTTTTGGAAACGGTGAATTTGAGCGCGTGTTGAACGACACTGAAAATCACCCGTCTTGGCACGCGACCAACAAAGAAGACAACATACAAAGTGTATACGAAATATTACAATGTATTTTATCTAAGTACATCAATGTATCGGTAACACAAATCTGACCATGCAAATACATTTCTACAAGTAACGTGTTTATTATTATTGTCTTAGCAGGGTTCTCCACGGGCCATTTTAAGCGTAGCGCCGCCGCTACGCTCCGAAAACCCAACATGCTACGGTGCCTAACAGAGACTGCTACTCTTAAAAACAGGACATTCATGTTATTATAAATAATAAACACTAAAACAAGTCAAATATCACACACAACATGTGTTGAATGGATCAATGTGCAAGTGCATATTTATGTTTTAAACCCAATTAAATATATTTCAATGCGGATTCAACTGTTGAAGTTTTGCCCAAACAAGAGCTGTCGTATTTTAGTGGGGCTAATATACCCCCGCAACCTACTGTTTGGGTAAAGATAAATCATCAACGGCGAATATATATATTTTTAAAATATGTATTGAATTTCTTAAAACAGATTGTATCCTACCGACCGAAACCAAATTAATAGAGCCAGGCCACCTACCCGTCAAGTGTCATGAACTTGTCTTGAGGGGGAGACGAGTTGCAGAGCGGACAAGGATTTTCATGATAGGGTCACGGTGACCTGATATTAGACTTACTAACCTCAAAACAAACAGGTGCTATAATCTTACAACAGAGCAGTCCACCGATCAAGTTTCATGAGATTTGCTTCAGGGAAGAGGAGTTACAGAACGAACAAGGATTTTCATGATCGAGTCACGATGGCCTTGACCTCTGACCTACTTACCTCAAAATCAATAGGGGTCATTCTCTTATTATTACAGGCAGTCCACCGATTACGTTTCATGAGATTTGCTTTAGGGGGAGAGGAGTTACAGAACGGACAAGGATTGTCATGATCAGTGCCACGATGGCTTTGACCTCTAATCTGCTGACCTCAATATCAATAGGGGTCATCCTGTTATCACAGACATTCCACACATGAAACTTTACATGGCGGACAAGGTTGTGTCTACAGGCGGATAGACAGACGGACAGACAAACGGACAAGGCGAAACCAGTATACTCCGACCAAAGGAATCGGACGTATTGTAAATACAGTGTCCCCATCTATAGATCCACTTTTGTATATAATTGCATATAAAATATGTATATATTTTAATATATGTATATATTTTAATATACTAGTAGTGATGTATTGCATGCGTTTACAATATGTCCGATTCCTGTGTCCCCACCCGCTTCTCCCCACCCCACACACACACGAAACTTCATTTGCTGGGGTATAAAGAGTTACCAGAAAGAAAAAAATCTTACCTCTGCTTAATTTTCCTGTAGCTGTGTCCGATCTCTAAACGCGCATTGACCATAAGTGGTTAACTAGCTAAATATGTTCTTCCGCGGAAATCAAGTTTAAGAAACGGGGCTTTCAATGGTGTTTTCCTAAAATCTAGAGTTCGTTTGATCAATTAATACAGCGCGGATATGTAAAAAAAAAGCACTTTAAGATGTTCTTATATTTACATCGTTATTGCATTCGCTACGATGAATCTTATTTGACACGCTGCATTTAATTTTCCAATAGATACCACCTCATGATATGCCCTTTAACGGTTTTCATTGGATGATGGGCGGAGCTTAACTTAATAGAATATAGCGCATGAGGGGTGTGTCTAAAATGTTGCCGATCGTACGGCTGTTTTATTTTACTCCATAAAATCCCGGTGCAAGTTTCACAACCACAGACACGACCAAAATATTGAGCAGTTTTTATCAAATTGCTAATATTACGGGTGTTTGATTTTAACTGAATATTGACTGCGTATCAGTTCGAATTGTTTCATCACTTTCTATTTTAAGTTATGCATGCAAGGACTAATCAAGTGATGTAACTTGTTTTAATCACTGGAATCCTAATTAATGAGTTGTCTTGGGTAGTCGGTATTACCCATCTAATCACAGAGTGGTTTGGCAATACCCGAACATGAAAATAAATAAATCCATTAACCTTTTTTATTTCTTTTTGATTAAACTTGTTTAGCACCAAAATTGCTTTTTTAGTATTAAAAGTGTTATATATAACTTAAATTAATTTAGATGACACCTTGTAAAATGTTTAATCCATTGTTTGGGTCCCCAGAACCTTCTCAAAATAAATATTCGAAGAAAAAACAACTCCAAAAAGCCCTTTCTTAAGCAATGATAGGCATGACGGTTAAACAAATGCTGGTAGAGCAGAATGTATAAGATGACAATTAATAAACAGAAACAAAAGGAAGTGAAGCTAAATAAAAAGGCTATATATAAAAGAAAGAAAACTGTTCTAACAAGAATCTCTTCAGCACCAAAACCAACAGGAATGAGATGCAGAGATTAAGATGTTTAACATGGCCGTCCTGGTTGATTCAGATGAGGCACAGTTGAACGAGGCACTAGCTACAAGTGATAAAGAGAGTATAAGGACCGCATGAAACCTGAAACTTTTATGAGACATTCTTATTACAAGGGAAAATTGTACGAGGCATTCCTATTTTAAGTGTGTTACTAGGAAGATATGGACTTGAAATATCACGTTGTATAAATGGGAATATTGTTAAATATTGTATAGCTAAAACATATCATCATAGTCTGCGTTCGTTTTTTGTTAAATTGATATTTCTGACATATTATTTAATAAACCAATAATTTGATTATCAAACCAACACACAACATATCGTTAATCAAGGCGATTGTGTTTTTTTTTTTTTAAAGTAGACAGTGTTTGGCAATACCCTCACTTAGTAGTCGGCAAAACCCTCACATGTTCGGCAATAGCCTCTTCACATCATTTCAAAAAAGAGAGGTAAAACAGGATTACTGATAGGAGATAACCTTCTTCATCACATGGTTGTATTACTTGATAATGCTATAACCACATACGTAACAAACATATTACTGTTATAGATAATTCTGTGAGTATTCAACAGTATGCCTTAGGTGGTCGGTAATACCATTTCACTCTAGTGTTTACTTGGTAAAGCACTCTCTCACTGAACTAGAAAATAGTTTGTCTTCTATAACTTCTGGCCTCCCATCATGCCCATGTTGATATTCATTATAGCATTATCTTATTAGATGGATGCGTAAGGCGCAAATGAAACATCAATCATCATAGATTGGTTTACATAATCATCTGTTATACTGACCATATGTGTTACTCTTCTTATTCTTAGCTCAATTATATTTAGGTATGACCTCCCCCACCCAAACTCCCAACCCCCACCCCACCCCTCTGCCCCATCCCACCCACCAACACCCGAAACATTTTCTTTCTTTAATTTTATCAGTTCTTACACTTATAGCTATTTTGTGCCCGCTCACTCACCCCACAACCACCACCACCCGAAACTTTTTTTGTTTTACATATTTCTGTGTTGTTTTGTTTATCAGTTCTAGCTATGTTGTTTCATTTTTTGTGTGGGTAGGTGAGGGGAGGTGGGTTTAGGGTTAGGGTATGGTGACCAGTGGTAGTTGGGTTGTGTGTGTTGCCCCCACACCTTGGTGGGGCCAACAATTATAATATATTAGTAAATAACACATCATATGAAATGTGCAATAATTTTGGTAAAGATGATCCAATCTGTTGTTACTAAACATATGTTTTTTTACGCTTCTTATTTATTAATAGCTCAACCATATATTTGGGTATGGAGTCCCCTCAGATAGAGGACATGGTGTTTGTTGGTGGGGGATGCTAAGTCAAGAAGCACATATCATTTCGGCGTCTAAGTCGGCCCAGTATAACCAGAGTTATGGCCCTTTCTTTGTCAAATTTTACATAAAAATGACTTGTTTGTCTATCTCTTCCCACATTTGTCCAGTGATTGTTATGAAACTTTACGGGAAGCTTACCAATGATGTCAATATTTGAATATCGTTTCGGTGTCTAAATCGACTCGGTATTACCGGAGTTACGGAACTTTTTTCCGTTCTAATTTTATGTTTTCTGATTGTTTTCAGCGGGACATCCGTGTCCCATGGACTCATTTCTGTTTTTTGTATCGCCTGCATAGCATGGCAGACACCTAGGGATCAATTTGTCCATCGTCTGTCCGTCACAGTTTAACCTGCAACCTAACCTTGGCCATAACTTGAAAAGTATTTCACTTATGAAACTTCACACACGTCTTCATCTCACCTCAAGGAATGTAGTTAAATAAGTCCAGTAACTCTGACTTTCATTTTGACAGCGTTATGCCGCTTTTCATATAACTTAATATCTGGTCCATAATTCATGAAGGATGTCACCCCGTCTACAAACTTTATAGTTACGCTACCCCCCCCCCCCCCCCCCCCCCCCCACCCCCCCCCCCCCCCCCCCCCCCCACACACACACACCCCACAAACACCATGAACACAGAAAACCCGATTATTATTATTTTGTGTCGCCTTTTCGAAGAACGTTTGATACCCGTTACATTGCACAAGTGATTTGTCTTTACAGTAATTAAGCTTTTTAAAGCACATATAAAAACATGCACATGCATCTACATAAGCAGAATATAACTTGCCTTTTAATATTACACATAACATTTTGTTAATCCATTTTGTAAGCAACCGATGACCCTTTAGCGGGACATTCGTGTCCCATGGACTCATTTTCTAGTTATGTTTGAAACTTCCCCTTTTTATGACAAATATATGCTAAAATTCCCCCTTCTAAAGGCCTCATTCTCCTAAAATAGAGTGAGGGCATTGTCTTCTTGCTGTGTATTATCGTTGATTTTTTTCCTATTTTGCGTGATTTCTGATTTTCATTATATATTTTTTGTTTATAATTTCATTTGTTTTTTTACAGACATCTTCAACATCGCATTGCGCTGCAGCCACAAAGAGTCCATGGTATTGGCCATCCACGTTACGTCATAACTAGAGAACAACTGTCATACTATGCTGAAATTGGGTTTTCCACTAAGGCAATGTCTGACCTACTGCATGTTTCAAGATCTGTTGTAAAGAGACGCCTAAAGTAAAAAATAAACAAATAGATTTTATTTGGAAATTCAGAGCTGTAGATAAATTTTGACTGCAATGAGTATTTACTCATCAGATTAAAAATGAAGGAGTAAAGGGAACTCGTTCATAGTTAACACTTGCTTTAAATAGTTCATGCTCTCAAAATGGATGTGAATTAATACATTTTACAAGAACCAGCTATTCTGATTAAATGGAAGTTAAGTAAAAACAATAGAATCACTGTATGACCTTAATATTAGACACGTGATTAGAACAATTTTCATCATGTTACTATGGAATAAACTGTTCCACAGGACTATACATACACATATAATACTCGTGATTTTTAAAAGTTATGAGTCTTTGCAGTAAGTTGATGACTAATGATACTCAATTTTTTAAAAAACTGAGAGTTTTTTTAAAAAAATGATGAGTAATAGACTCAAAAACGCAGCTTATCTACAGCTCTGATAATTAAACAAACCCGTATAAAGCATCAGGTTTGAACAGGAAAAAGTCCAATGAATTTTAAACAATGCTCTTAGTCTGTTGATCATTAAATATGTATAGAATGATTATGAAACTGTTAAATGAGTACACTGAAACCTTAAACAAGAGGCCCAAGAGGGCCTGTGGACGCTCTACTGGCTAAAACAGCTCTTATAGATTTAGATAGATATAGCTAGATATAGCTCTCTTCTCCTATAGATTTAACAAAGGAAAATACAATATAGCATTTTTCAACAAATCAAGGGCCATAACTCTGTTATTATTAACAAGATCTAGCTGTTTTTCAAAATTGTCCAAGATTTCATTGATATACCGCGCTTTGCACAACTAGACATCATACTGAGGCTTCCTGCCAAATTTCGTAGAAATCCAACAAGCCGTTTAAGAGGAGTAGCGCCGACAAGAACTTTAAAATAAAAATGTCAAAGGGCCATAACTCCGTCAAAAATCAGCGAACTGGAACAAAAGCGTGACATGCACAACTAGACATCTTACCGATGCTTCCTGCCAAGTTTCGTCGAAATTCAACAAGGCATTTAGGATGAGTAGCGCCGACAAGAAATTTTAAAGTAATTGTCAAGTAATTAAAAAAATAATGAAAAAAAAAGAAAAAAATTTCATATCGATGAAAAAAGAAAAAAGGGGCCCATAATGGCCCTGAATCGCTCACCTGAGTTCAGTGCAGGTATTGTGCTAAGGCTAGCTAGGAATTGTAACCCAAGAGGAACTCAACTAGGGCCTTATTGTTGTATGGAGGGGATATATCGCTAGACAATTTGTTTATTGAAGACACTTACCAAGCAATTACTGGTACCAGGGGCATAATTCTTGTTACAGGTCCACTAGATGGTACTACATACCAAATATGAAAGCTATAGGCCTTGTTTGTGACATATAGATTTTTGAAGTATTGCTTACATAACTGTATGTTAACATGTGACCCCCAGGGTAAGGCTCCCGATGAACAGGGCAGAAGTGTCACAGGTCCATCACATGCTGCAAAGCAATAAATGCTCTAGGGCTAGGCATTTTAGTTTTTGAAAAGATTGTTCAAGTTTACTCCATCCGGTACCGTGCTCTGGTGAGCTGAATAGGGGTCAACATTGTGGCCTCTGGAGTGCCCACAAGCAAATTCCAATATTGACCTAGTGACATAGTTTTTTGATCCCATGTGACCCATTTTGAAACTTGATCAAGATATACTTCATATAACCAATCTGAAAAAGTTTCATCAAGATCTGGTAAAAAATATGGCGTCTAGAGTGTACACAAGGTTTTCCAAGTATTTGACCTAGTGACCTAGTTTTAGACCCCATGGGACCCATTTTCGAACTTGACCAAAATATAATTAAGACAACATTTCGACAAAGTTTCATCAAGATCGGGTCAGAAATATGGCCTCTAGAGTGTACACAAGGTTTTTCAAGTATTTGACCTAGTGACCAAGTTTTTGACCCTGTGTGACCCATTTTCGAACTTTAGCAAGCTATAATTGAGACAAATATTCTTACAAAATTGCATTAAGATCGGGTCAAAAATATGGCCTCTAGAGTGTACACACGGTTTTTCAAAAGTTTGACCTAGTGACCTAGTTTTTAATACCATGTGACCCATTTTTGAACTTGACCAAGATATATTTAAGACAAACATTTTGACAAAGTTTCATCAAGATTGGGTCAGAAATACGGCTTCTAGAGTGTACACAAGGTTTTTCAAGTATTTGACCTAGTGACCTAGTTTTTAAACCCTATGTGACCCATTTTCAAACTTGACCAAGATATAATTAAGACAAACATTCTGACAAAGTTGCATCAAGCTCGGTTAAAAAATATGGCATCTAGAGTGTACACAAGGTTTTTCCAATATTTGACCTAGTGACCTAGTTTTTAATTTCATGTGACCCATTTCCAAACTTGATCAAGATATAATTAAGATAAACAATTTGACAAAGTTTCATCAAGATTGGGTAACAAATATGACCTCTAAAGTGTACACACGTTTTTTCAAGTATTTGACCTAGTGACCTAGTTTTTGACCCCACATGACCCATTTTTAAACTTGACCGAGATTTTATTGAGACAAACATTCTGACAAAGTTACATGATGATTGCATCAGAAATGTGGCCTCTAGAGTGTACACAAGCAAAAGTTAACGGACGACGGACGACGGACGGACGGACGACGGACAACACACCATCCCATAAGCTCTGCTGGCCCTTGGCCAGTAGAGCTAAAAACAAGAGGGCCATAATGGCCCTGAATCGCTCACCTGAGTTTAGTGCAGGTATTGTGCTCAGGCTAGCTAGCAATTGTAACCCAAGAGGATTATCGGCAATGTTGGTACTATTCAATCAATTTTCCATTATAATCGATCAAGGGCAGGTTTTAAGGGCTGGTCATGATCAGGTCAAAATTGTGGCCTCTGGAGTGCCCACAAGCAAATTCCAATATTGACCTAGTGACATAGTTGTTTGATCCCATGTGACCCATTTTGAAACTTGATCAAAATATAATTCAGATAAACAATCTGAGAAAATTTCATCAAGATCTGGTCAAAAATATGGCGTCTAGAGTGTACACAAGGTTTTTCAAGTATTTGACCTAGTGACCTAGTTTTTGACCCCATGGGACCCATTTTCGAACTTGACCAAAATATAATTAAGACAACAATTCGACAAAGTTTCATCAAGATCGTGTCAGAAATATGGCCTCTTGAGTTTACACAAGGTTTTTCAAGTATTTGACCTAGTGACCTAGGTTTTGAACCTGTGTGACCCATTTTCAAACTTTAGCAAGCTATAATTGAGACAAATTTTCTGACAAAATTGCATCAAGATCGGGTCAAAAATATGGCCTCTAGAGTGTACACACGGTTTTTTCGAAGTTTGACCTAGTGAGCTAGTTTTTAACACCATGTGACCCATTTTTGAACTTGACCAAGATATAATTAAGACAAACATTTTGACAAAGTTTCATCAAGATTGGGTCAGAAATACGGCTTCTAGAGTGTAAACAATGTTTTTCAAGTATTTGACCTAGTGACCTAGTTTTTAACCCCTTGTGACCCATTTTCAAACTTTACCAAGATATAATTAAGACAAATATTCTGACAAAGTTGCATCAAGCTCGGGTCAAAAATATGGCCTCTAGAGTGTACACAATGTTTATCCAATATTTGACCTAGTGACCTAGTTTTTGACCCTGTGTGACCCATTTTCGAACTTTAGCAAGCTATAATTGAGACAAATATTCTGACAAAATTGCATCAAGATCGGGTCAAAAATATGGCCTCTAGAGTGTACACACGTTTTTTCCAAAGTTTGACCTAGTGACCTAGTTTTTAAACCATGTGACCCATTTTTGAACTTGACCAAGATATAATTAAGACAAACATTTTGACAAAGTTTCATCAAGATTGGGTCAGAAATACGGATTCTAGAGTGTACACAATGTTTTTCAAGTATTTGACCTAGTGACCTAGTTTTTAACCCCATGTGACCCATTTTCAAACTTGACTAAGATATAATTAAGACAAATATTCTGACAAAGTTGCATCAAGCTCGGGTCAAAAATATGGCCTCTAGAGTGTACACAAGTTTTTTTCCAATATTTGACCTAGTGATCTAGTTTTTGACCCTGTGTGACCCATTTTCGAACTTCAGCAAGCTATGATTGAGACAAATTTTCTGACAAAATTGCATCAAGATCGGGTCAAAAATATGGCCTCTAGAGTGTACAAACCTTTTTACCAAAGTTTAACCTAGTGACCTAGTTTTTAAAACCATGTGACCCAATTTTGAACTTGACCAAGATATAATTAAGACAAACATTTTGACAAAGTTTCATCAAGATTGGGTCAGAAATACGGCTTCTAGAGTGTACACAAGGTTTTTCAAGTATTTGACCTAGTGACCTAGTTTTTAACTCTATGTGACCCATTTTCAAACTTGACCAAGATATAATTAAGACAAACATTCTGACAAAGTTGCATCAAGCTCGGGTCGAAAATATGGCCTCTAGAGTGTACACAAGGTTTTTCCAATATTTGACCTAGTGACCTAGTTTTTAATTTCATGTGACCCATTTCCGAACTTGATCAAGATATAATTAAGATAAACATTTTGACAAAGTTTCATCAAGATTGGGTCAAGATTGGGTAACAAATATGACCTCTAGAGTGTACACAAGTTTTTTCAAGTATTTGACCTAGTGACCTAGTTTTTGACCCCACGTGACCCATTTTTAAACTTGACCGAGATTTCATTGAGACAAACATTCGAACAAAGTTTCATGATGATTGCATCAGAAATGTGGCCTCTAGAGTGTACACAAGCAAAAGTTAACGGACGACCGACGACGGACGGACGACGGAAGACGGACAACACACCATCCCATAAGCTCTGCTGGCCATTGGCCAGTAGAGCTAAAAACACTTAGTTTGTTTCCTGTTTTCATACCGACCCTAAATTTGAGCCCCTATCCTAAAGTTTTTAGAACCTTACCCTTTCTGTTTATTTGTTTCTATTGTGCATGTATGTATCTTAAATCCAAATACAAAACCTTTTCTTTTCTAATGTCTGGCGATACAAAATATTGCTATATAATTATCTGACTGTAAGATAGGTACTTGTCTGACTATAATGTGTGTCTGTGGTCGATGGGTAAAGATGCTATATTTGAAACATTATTGCATCTCACCGCTGCGTGTTCAAATCACACTGGGAGCTTGACTTGTAAACGAGAAAGTGTTGATTCTTACGAATGGTGGGAGGTATACGGTACTGGTTCTAACCAGGAATAAATAGGTGGTCTGCCTCTACCACTAAAAATCGACAGTTGTGCATAGCCTTTAATGTGTTGGAAAATAATGATGTTAAACACCAAACAAATTGTCGGACTATAGCATATATGTATAGTGATATAAGTCTGACTGTATAATACACATTGCGATACTTGTCTGACTGTATGATACACGTTGCGATACTTGTATGACTGTATGATACAAATTGCGTTGCTTGCCTGACTGTATGATACACATTGTGATACCTGTATGACTGTATGAACCACATTGCGTTACTTGCCTCACTGTATGATACACATTGCGATATTTGTATGACTGTATGATACACATTGATGACTGTATGATACACACTGTATTACTTGTCTGACTGTATGATACACATTGTGATACTTGCGTGACTGAATGATACACATTGTGTTACTTGCCTGACTGTATGCTATACATTGCGATACTTGTATGACTATATGATACTCATTGCGATACTTGTTTGACTGTATGATACACATTGCGATACTTGTTTGACTGTATGCTATACATTGCGATACTTGCCTGACTGTATGCTATACATTGCGATACTTGTATGACTGTATGATACTCATTGCGATACTAGTTTGACTGTATGATACACATTGTGATACTTGTATGACTGTATGATACACTTTGCGTTACTTGCCTGACAGTATGATACACACTGTGTTACCTGTATGACTGTATGATACACATTGCGATACTGTCTGACAGTACGATACACATTGCGTTACTTGACTGACTATGATACACATTGCAATGCTTGTATGACTGTATGATGCACATTGCGATACTTGTCTCACTGTGCATATGATACACATTGCGATACTTGTATCACTGTATAATATTGCGATACTTGTATGACTGTATGATGCACATTGAGATACTTGTATGACTGTATGATGCACATTGCGATACTTGTATGACTGTATGAAACACATTGCGATACTTGTTTGATTGTATAAAACACATTGATGACTGTATGATACACATTGCGATACTTATATGACTGTATGATACGCATTGTGATACTTGTATTACTGAATGATACACATTGTGTTACTTGCCTGACTGTATGATACACATTGATGACTGTATGATACACATTGCGATACTTGTATGACTGTATGATACGCATTGTGATACTTGTATGACTGTATGATACACATTGTGTTACTTGTCTGACTGTATGATACACATTGCGATACTTGTATCACTGTATGAAACGCATTGTGATACTTGTATGACTGAATGATACGCATTGTGTCACTTGTATGACTGTATGATACGCATTATGTTACTTGCCTGACTGTATGCTATAAATTGCGATACTTCTATCACTGTATGATACGCATTGTGATACTTGTATGACTGAATGATACGCATTGTGATACTTGTAAGACTGTATGATACACATTGTGTTACTTCCCTGAGTGTATGCTACACATTGCGATACTTGTATCACTGTATGATACGCATTGTGATACTTGTATGACTGAATGATACACATTGTGTTACTTGCCTGACTGTATGATACACATTGCGATACTGTATCACTGTATGCTACACATTGCGATACGTGTATGACTGTATGATACGCATTGTGATACTTGTATGACTGAATGATACACATTGTGTTACTTGCCTGACTGTATGATACACATTGGTGATTGTATGATACACATTGCGATACTTGTATGACTATATGATACGCATTGTGATATTGGTATGACTGAATGATACACATTGTGATACTTGTATTACTGTATGATACACATTGTGTTACTTGTATGACTGTATGATACACATTGCGATACTTGGCTTGGCAGGGAATGATCAGTACCAAGCCTAGTTGCGCATGTTGTTGATGTCAGTCTATGCGAAAACATTTTCAAGTCCACAGGACATTCGGTCAGACAAACTGCAATTTGTTGTCTGACCGAAAAGCTTAAAGCCATATTTTTGTTAAAGCGCAATGAAATGGGTTTTAGGATGTAGGATTTTAGTTTTAAAATTGGACGGACACTCGATGGAAAATTACAAGCGATAAAACGTATCTCTGGTAGGATTTTAGTCTTAAAAATGGCCGGACACTTGGACCGACTCGGGAATTTTCTGCCGGACATTTAAAAAATTTGCCTGTCATGTCCGATGGACCGACGGTTTCACGGAGACTGTGGTGTGTTCCCCATCAAAGACTCCATATAGCCAGTAGTGCGATACAGGCCCTCTTGGGCCTCTTGTTTATTAGTTCAAACTTATTTATTTTACATCGATTGGAACGAAAGCTCTCTGAACTTATTTTAATCACTCTCGATGTCTTCCTGGGTAGAACTAGTACTAAGCAAATGCAAATATTAACTGCTCAGGGACACAACACATATGGTTATGGCGGGGATCGAACCCACGACTTTTGGATCATGGGTCCAACACTCTACTACTAGTTTATTATTGTTTATTATTCATAAAAGAAATATTTCTTAACATTCGAAAATGTTTAAATTCTTTCTGTTTCTGTAGTTTACAGTGAAGGGCCTGTTATGACTTATAACACCGGGTGGGAGTGCGCAGTGCTAGTAAATTAGTAGCACTTCGGGAGGGCTGTTTTAAAACCCTCAACTGTCTCTGCGTGGACCACTTTGACTTTGTTTTCCAGGTGGTTCCAATGTTCAGGCGTTTTCACGAAAAATTAATGTCTTAACTGCTCAGTTTTAAAACTATTGATTTTCAGGCCTCTATCGTTGTTTACAACTTGTTTATATAATATGTTGTCTGAGACAAAATCAGTATGTTTTGTTAATGTAATATGTCTTCGATTCCTCGCAGGTTGAATATATTCCTCTGGAGCAATAGCTGGTACTAGCCCCTCGACCACTTTTTAAGGGAAGACTAGGCGGTTTGATGTCCGTCGATCCTGAAGTGATTGGAGGTCCAATGAGGCCAGCATGCGTCCCATGCACCCTTCATCTTTTGATTTATAAATTTTTAATCGTTTGTTTATAATCTTAAGTTAACATGGTTAATATGTGCCGAACACGTTAAAGAACCATAGAAATCAATTCGCAAATAAGAGTAGGGCAGGTTCCTGGATTCCCATTACCCATTATCCCTCCCCCACCCCCTCTCTCTCTCTCTCTCTCTCTCTCTCTCTCTCTCTCTCTCTCTCTCTCTCTCATGGCCTAACACTTACTATATGAGGTCATTGTCTCTCAAGTGTCCTTAAACGTTAATCTCTTTCGTGTCCTCACAAGACCTCGTCCCCTCCCCCTCCCCAAACATGTCCCAATCTTCACATTGTCATGAGTGTCCTCACATGGCAGGAGTTTGACTTATAAACGTCCTCAAATGAACGGATATGTCATCTCTCTCTGTCTCTCTCTCTCTCTCTCTCTCAATAACCTTTACTGTGTTTATTTTCAGTTAAAGAACATTCAATTTAATTTTCAAAGCATTATATCAAAATATACTAAAAAAGCTAGATCTATATAAATCAAGAGAAGTACACTCCCAATAGATTCGGATTTTATTAAGGCATATATATAACATTATATAGGCACTACCATGTTTTGGGTTAAATGAAAACATTAACTGTACATTTTACGTATTGCTGTGGTGTACGATATATCGTATGTCAATGTCGTGCAGGCTATTAATGGTAAAGATGTGTTATGAATACCCTTGTTTACGAAGGTGTCTTTATCCAGTGATATCTAAATGTTAAAGCTGTGGGTTGAATTTTAGTGTATGACCTAGTTAAAATTAAGATCCCCAAATAAGTCTGGATGAATTTCCTAAACAAACATGTAAGGCTTTGTCCTGTTTGTATTTCTTTGAAGAATAATTCAGTCAATGTCCTGTATGCATTTCATAGAAGTACGGCAACATCATGTAATGTTATAGAGTGAGGTTTGGTGCACCCTAGAACCTGGTTCAAACCCCAGCGGCCTTTTTTGCCACTGACCGTTCCAAGGCGGTAGCCCAATTGTCAACCCTTTTGTGTTTGTGATTTCTTATTATTTTATTCATCTTTAATGTTGTTCTTTGTTTCTGTGTGTGTTTGTGGTTGACTGTCGTCCTTGAATGCTACTTTTCCTGTTCGATTTCACTTTCTTTTTGTCTGGTAAACGATTCTCCTTGAAAACAGTTGTTCCATCCTAAAGCGACCTCTGTTTTATTTCCAAGGTAAATGGAATAGTATATCAAGCACGTATGCATTATAACAATATGGTTGTAGTTCATTTAAATACCATACTTTCACGTTAGATTATAATCAAATACTTGAAATATTTAGATTGCTAATAAGACTTTATTAGACGTTTAAGAACTTTCTTTTATTCCGGAAGTAATCGAGCATATTTTGATATTTTTAATAAAGATTGCACTGTCAACAATTATTTAGATTACAAATGTAGAGGTACATTTAGTAAAATCTAAGATATTTTAATTCTGTTCTGTTCCTTAATATTGTTGTATTACCTATTAATAAAGTAAGACGAGTACGTGAACCTACATATCCCTGGCACGAAAATATCATTTACCTGATAAAACAATTCTATTCGTATATATTTGGAGAAAACAAAGAAATACGCAGAAAACTATCGTGTAAGGTAAATTATGCTGAAATTATCAAATTCTAGGTAGAAATACAATACTGTCTAATATATCTGACATTCTGCCATTGTTACAGAACGGTCGGTTACGGTTTGAAAATATAGCGTACGTGTCCTTGACAGCAGTAGTTATAAACAACATACTGATAAAAAACAATCCATAGCACGCGCTAGAACATACTCTATACTATGTATACCTTCAGCTTATCTAGAGTTCGTACGAAGTATATCTCAAAATCCTAGAGAAATCAATTCCACTGTCTAGTACATGTATCGGCGTAGGTTTACTACCATCAATTGCATGTAAACCTCCGAGGTGTGTACGTGTATCTGCGTAGGTTTACTACCACCAATTACATGTAAACCTCCGAGGTGTATCGAATGAAGTTCCTATAATAAAAAGTAATCCCTCCTTTTTTGATGGAAATGAGCATTATAAGTAGGTGGAAAATGCCCAGTTCTTTTCGTTTTTGTTGTTGTATGTATAAGAAACGTATTAATAGTTTTTTACTGGATCACTGATGAACAATTTCGAAATTTCGACTCCAAGCTTACACTTTGTGAGCAACTATCAATGAAAACATATGTACCCTTGACCTGTGGTAAACAAACAAGAACTTTCTTACATGTCTTGTGACACCCACCGTTTCTGGTGATTTTTCAAGTGGAAAATACGTTTTCTATGCTACTGCATTATCCATACTTGAGTTGAAGTTATAGCAAATCATTGATATATGACATTTTAACATCGGTGTCAATTCTGGAAAATAATTGTTTGTTTCATACCTGTAGAGCTTTCATATTTGCAGTATTGATATTCTCATCAATCTCACAGATCTCGTCTTTAAAAACCAAAATCAGCTCTAGCAACCAGCGGTTTCCCGTTTAGAAAAAAATGAACCGAGAGATGACCATTATGTTGGTGCCTGGGAGTCATTTAGAAAGAGTTTAACAGAATAACAGAAACACAATGCATATACTAGCATCCACATTCGTTAACCAAAACTACTTCAACCAGATAAGTTCGTTCTACACCGTACCAAAAATGTGCGAATACACCGTATCGATAACTGTCAACTTGTGCTTACACTACACCGTACCGTGTTCAAATAGCCTTGGGTACACAACGTATCATAACGACACTTTTCAAACCCATAAAACATCTACATTCAGCAAGTTATGTGGTTAAAGGGTGTTTACATACACTCTAAATGGAAGGATTATAATATGTATGCACCTTATAGAAGTCAGAATGACTCTAAATGACTCCCAGGCACCAAAATAGTGATCATCTCTCGATTCATGTTTTTTTTAAAAGGGAAACCGCTGGTTGTGAGAGCTGATTGTGGTTTTAAAACCGGAGGTCTGTGAGATTGATGAGAATAATTCAAGACATTGAACCTTTCCTGATACTACAATAATGATCATATATAATATAAAAGATGGATATGAAAACATCCAGGTGAAATAACTGGGCACCTACCTTCCGACGTAAACATTGTCCGCTATCTTGAAAATAATAAACCGTACCAAAAAAAGATCTACACCGAAACCGTACTAGACAGTGAATTCCCAAGCACAGAACATCTAGAACATAATAAAGAACTCAGTGAACAAGTAAGAACCATCTAGTACATAACAAAGAACTCAATGCCCAAGAAGGAAACATCTAGCACCTAACAACGAACTCAGTGCCCAATTAGGGAAAATCAAACTCCTAATAAAGAACTCAATGCCCAAGTAAGAAACATCTAGCTCCTAATGAAGAACTGAATGACCATTACAGAACATCTAGCGCGCCTAACAAAGAACTGAATGACCATTTACAGAACATCTAGCGCCTAACAAAGAACGCAATGGCCAAGAAAGAAAATTCTAGTACATAACAACGAATGTAATGCCCACGAAAGGAATATTCTAGCACCTATCAAAATAACTCAAGGCCCAGGTAAGTACCATCTAGTACCTAACAGAGCACTAAATGCCCAAGAAAGGAACATCTAGCACCTAACAACGAACTCAGTGTCCAATTAAGAAAAATCAAGCTCCTAAAAAAGAACTCAATGCCCAAGTAAGAAACTTCTAGCTCCTAATGAAAAACTGAATGACCATTACAGAACATCTAGCGTGCCTAACAAAGAACTGAATGACCATTTACAGAACATCTAGCGCCTAACAAAGAACGCAATGGCCAAGAAAGAAAATTCTAGCACATAACAACGAATCTAATACCCACGAAAGGAATATTCTAGCACCTAACAAAATAACTCAAGGCCCAGGTAAGTACCGTCTAGCACCTAACAGAGCACTAAATGCCCAAGAAAGGAACATCTAGCACATAATAAAGAACCCGTTCCCAAAAAAATGAACATCTATCACCTAACAAAGAACTCAATGTCCGACTACAGAGCATGTAGTACCTAAGAAAGAACTCAATGCTCAAGAAAGGAACACCTAGCTCCTTATAAAGAACTCAGTCTCCAAATACAGAAAATCTAGCACCTAATATTGATCTCAATGGCCAGGTAAGGAACATCTAGCTCCTAATATAAACTCAGTGCCCAAGTAAGGAACATTATATCACCTAACAAGAGCGCCGCCTAACGGGGCATTATAAGCCCGTTTCCTAAAGCTTTTATGTTAAAAGCATTTGCTAGGTGTCAGGTCACCTTTAGCCTTCTAACAAAAGAAATAACTGATAGGGGATGTTGTTTAACCAAGAGCACTATTTGTATAAAGTTTCAAGACTGTAGATTAAAACAGTGACTAACAGCTGGGAAGGAATTTGTCATGATCAGGTCACATTGACCTGAAATATGACCTACTAAGCTTAAAATCAATAGGGGTTGTTGTTTTAACATGGGTACTATTTATGTAAAGTTTCAAAACAGTAGGTCTAAAAGTTACAAGTTACAGTGAGGCAAATGTCTTAGGATTCAGTCATTGTCAGTTCAATGTGACCTTGATGACCAACTGAACCCACAAGTAATATGCTTCCTCCTCTGACCAAGGACAATGCACATATAAGTTTAGTAAGTATGGGTATCATATTTCCGGGATTGTCAATTGCTATGTGTATGTCCATATGAGGACATGATGACCTTGACCTTTTGACCTACTAACCCCAAAAGCAATAGGGTTCCTCCTCTCATCAAGGGAAAAGTATCTCCAAAGGTTCATGAGTGTAGGTATTATACTCCTGGAGTTATCACTTGGATTATGTACTGGTGACCTTGACCTTTGACCTAGTGAATCCAAAAGCAACAGGGTTTCCTCCTCTGACCAAAGGCAATGTACCTATAACGTGTCATGAGTGTGAGTGTTGTGGTTTCACAGTTATTTGGCGGAATGTGTATTTCCATATAAGGTCATGGTGACCTTGACACTTGTCCTACTGACCCCAAGGATATAAGGTTCATTCTCTTGCCAACGTCAATGCATATACGAAGTTCATCAGTGGGGGTGTTATTATTTTGATGTTATCGCGCAGAATGCATATTACCACATAAGGTCATAGCGTACAGAACAACTAGCACCTAGCAAATAACTCAATGCCTCAGTAAAGAACATTTATAACCCAAAAAAGAACTCAGTGCTCAAGACAGGAAATCTAACACCTAACAAAGAACTCAGTGCTCAAGTCAAGAACATCTAGTGTCTAATAAAGAACTCAATGCCAAAGAAAGACAATTCTAGCACATAACAAAGTACCTTATGCCAACAAAAGGAACATCTAGCACCTAACAGAGAACTAAATGCCCAAAAAAGGAACATTCTAGCACATAACAAAGAACCCAGTGCCAAGAAAATGAACATCTAGCACCTAACAACAAAGAACGCAATGCCCATGTAAGGAACATCTAGCACCTAACAAAGATTCCAGTGCCCAAGAAATGAATATCTAGCACCTAACAAAGAACTCAATACCCGACTTAGGAACATCTTCACCTAGCAAAGAACTCAATGCCCAAGTATAGAACATCTAGCTCCTAATAAAAAAAAGAATGCCCAAGTAAGGAACAATTAGCGCCTAACAAAGAATCCAGTGCTTAAACAGAGAACATATAGTTCCTAATAAAGAACGCAATGCCCAGGTACGGAACATCTAGCACCTAATAAAGAAGTCATCGCCCAAGTAAGGAACATCTGGCTCCTAATAAAAAAACGCAATGCCCCAGTAAGGAACATCAAGCTCCTTATAAAAATCTCAGTTCCCACGTAAGGAACATTTAGCACCTAACAAAGAACCCAGTGCCCACGTATATAACTTCTATCTCCTAATAAAGAACTATATACCCAAGCACTGAACATCTAGCACCTAATAAGTAACGCATTGTCAAAATAAGGAACATCTAACACCAAATAAAGAACTCAATTCCCAAGTAAGGAACACGTAGCACCTAATAAAGAACTCAATGCCCAAGTATGGAACATCTAGCTCCTAATAAAGAATAATTGAGAAAAAACAAGAAGTTCATCCATGACCAATTGTATTTGTATCTGATATCCAACCACTGCTTCAGCATCATAACTTGACGATTTTATGAAAACAGCAAGAAATGGAAGACATGTTAAGTTTTCAGTTAAATATCGACATATCCCAGATATTGTCTACCTCAAATGGAAGTATGAATCAACAAAGTGTTAATGGTACATTGGGTTTAATAGTATACATCGCATTATATTCACCTCATCATTGAGCTATATATTCATACCATATTCATGTATCCATACAATATGCATGTATCCATACAATATTCATGTATCCATACCATATTTATGTATCCATAGTATATTCATGTATCCATACGATATTCATGTATCCATACCATATTCATGTATCTATACCATATTCATGTATCCATACCATATTGATGTATCTATACCATATTCATGTATCTATACCATATTCATGTATCCCCATATCATATTCATGTATCCCCATATCATATTCATGTATCCATACCATATTTATGTATCTATACCATATTCATGTATCCATACATTATTCATGTATCTATACCATATTCATGTATCCATACCATATTCATGTATCCATACCCTATTTATGTATCCATACCCTATTTATGTATTCCCATATCATATTCATGTATCTATACCATATTCATGTATCCCTATACCATATTCATGTATCCATACCATATTCATGTATCTATACCATATTCATGTATCCATACCATATTGATGTATCTATACCATATTCATGTATCTATACGATATTCATGTATCTATACCATATTCATGTATCCATACCATATTGATGTATCTATACCATATTCATATATCTATACCATATTCATGTATCCCTATACCATATTCATGTATCCATACCATATTCATGTATCTATACCATATTCATGTATCCCTATACCATATTCATGTATCCCCATATCATATTCATGTATCTATACCATATTCATGTATCCATACCATATTCATGTATCCCTATACCATATTCATGTATCCATACCATATTCATGTATCCATACCCTATTTATGTATCCATACCCTATTTATGTATTCCCATATCATATTCATGTATCTATACCATATTCATGTATCTATACCATATTCATGTATCTATACCATATTCATGTATCCCTATACCATATTCATGTATCTATACCATATTCATGTATCCATACCATATTGATGTATCTATACCATATTCATGTATCTATACGATATTCATGTATATATACCATATTCATGTATATATACCATATTCATGTATCTATACCATATTCATGTATCTATACCATATTCATGTATCTATACCATATTCATGTATCCATACCATATTGATGTATCTATACCATATTCATGTATCTATACGATATTCATGTATCCATACCATATTCATGTATCTATACCATATTCATGTATCCATACCATATTCATGTATCCATACCATATTCATACCTTATTCATATATCTATACCATATTCATGTATCCATACCATATTCATGTATCCATACCCTATTTATGTATTCCCATATCATATTCATGTATCTATACCATATTCATGTATCTATACCATATTCATGTATCTATACCATATTCATGTATCTATACCATATTCATGTATCCATACCATATTGATGTATCTATACCATATTCATGTATCTATACCATATTCATGTATCCCCATATCATATTCATGTATCCATACCATATTTATGTATCTATACCATATTCATGTATCCATACATTATTCATGTATCTATACCATATTCATGTATCCATACCTTATTCATATATCTATACCATATTCATGTATCTATATCCATATTCATGTATCCATACCATATTTATGTATCCCATATCATATTCATGTATCCATACCATATTCATGTATCCATACCATATTCATGTATCTATACCTTATTCATGTATCCCCATATCATATTCATGTATCTATACCATATTCATGTATCCATACCATATTGATGTATCTATACCATATTGATGTATCTATACCATATTCATGTATCCAATCATATCATATTCATGTATCCATACCATATTGATGTATCTATACCATATTCATGTATCCATACCATATTCATGTATCCCCATATCATATTCATGTATACTATACCATATTCATGTATCACATACCTATTGATGTATCTATACCATATTCATGTATCTATACCATATTCATGTATCCCCATATCATATTTATGTATCCATACCATATTCATGTATCTATACCATATTCATGTATATTCATGTATCTATACCATATTCATGTATCTATACCATATTCATGTATCCCATATCATATTCATGTATCCATACCATATTCATGTATCTATACCATATTCATGTATCTGTACCATATTCATGTATCCATACCATATTCATGTATCCATACCATATTCATATATCTATACCATATTCATGTATCTAGACCATATTCATGTATCCATACACATATTCATATATCTATACCATATTCATGTATCTATACCTTATTCATGTATCCATACCATAATTCGTGTATCCATACCTTATTCATATATCCATACCATATTCATGTATCTATACCATATTCATGTATCTCATACCTTATTCATACATATAGTCCATACATATTCATGTTTCATATCT